>JAVYIG010004444.1:0-161915 GCA_035222895.1 Strongylocentrotus droebachiensis
CAAGGGCACGTGGAAGGTGATAAGAAATGTATTTCAAAAAACATCTAAAGTAACAAGTATAATACAAATGAATATAGATGACCAAATGGTTGAAGATAAAAATATTATAGTGGAAAAGTTTAATGAATATTTTTGTAACATTGGTCCGAATCTGAAAAAAATATTCCAAACAGTCAAACTGATTTTCATGATTACTTAGGAGAACGTAACATGCAAAGTTTATTTCTGGTGCCCACAAATGACGAAGAATTGCTTGGTATTGTTAAAGCCCTCAAGAACAAGAAAAGTCCTGGTTATGATCATATTGGGAACGAACTTATTAAGCAAGTTATTGTCGGTATCCTTCAACCACTAGTTCATATTTTTAATTTGTCTATGTCAAGCGGAGTTGTTCCGATAAACATGAAGATCGCAAAAGTTGTACCAATTTTTAAAAAGGTGACTCTCAATTACTGACAAATTATCGTCCGATTTCTTGTTAACGTGTTTTTCAAAAATTCTGGAAAAAATTATTTATGTAAGAACTATAACATTTTTAAACAAAACATGTGTCTTCAGTAATTATCAGTTTGGTTTTCGGGAGAAGCATACAACAACACATGCAATTTTACACCTTATAGATAAACTTGCTTCTGCCTTAGATAGTCGCTTACACACCATCGGTACATTTTTAGACTTTTCCAAGGCCTTTGATACTGTAGACCATGAAATTCTCTTAAGTAAATTATGTCATTATGGTGTCAGGGGAGTCGCCTTGGATTGGTTTAGAAGTTATCTTACTGATAGAAAGCAATACGTGTCCTTAAATGGAATTGACTCTTGCCCCCAAAAAGTAACATGTGGCGTTCCCCAGGGCTCCATTTTGGGACCACTTTTATTCATCTTGTATATTAATGATTTTCAACGCTCATCAAGTGTATTATCATTCATATTTTTTGCTGATGACTCAAGTGTATTTTTTTCTCATAAATGTCCACAAATGTTGTTGAATACTGTTAATGAAGAGTTTCGAAAAGTAATGAAGTGGATTAATGCTAATAAGTTATCCTTGAATCTTCAGAAAACTAATTATATACTGTTCAGTAATTCAGTTAATATTTTGCCGGGCGAAGTGGCATTTAATAATAACCCAATTGAGAGAGTAACTTCAACAAAATTTCTTGGATTTACATAGATGAGAAACTGAATTGGAAAACTCATGTGGACAAATTAAGTAAAGTGGGTGTCAAGAAATACTGGTGTTATTTATAAGTTGAGATCATGTATACCTCAAGAGGTATTGTTCATTTTGTACTCTACTCTTATTTTATCATATATTAATTATGGTATGTTGGCATGGGGCAAATCATCCAAAACTCAAATCCACAGGCTCTTTGTTGTGCAGAAGCGGGTTATTAGAATAATTTGTAAGGCGAATTATCGTGCACATACAAATCTACTTTATTATGAAAACGGTATTCTAAAACTAGAAGATCTCTATTCAATGCAACTTGGAACGCTCATGTTTAGCATTCACTCTGGGGACCTCCCTCCTGCCCTTGCTCAAATCTTTAGAAGAAATAACCAAATTCACAGCTATAATACCAGACAGGCTTCTGCTCTCCATTTACCATATGCAAGGACAACATTCACTCTGAATACTCTAATGTCCACTGGCCCCAGGTTCTGGAATTCACTTGATACTACTATAACAAATGCTTCAAGTATCTCAGTTTTTAAACGTAGACTTAAGTCATATTTACTTCACAAGTATGTCGATGACACATGAATGTGTTATCAAGCTTCATTTTTCGTGTACTGTAGCATATTAAACTCTACTCTCGATCTATTTTTTTGTTATTTCTTGACTTTGACATAATCCCCTTTTATCCCTTTTCTTTTTTTTCTTCTTCTTTGTCATCTGTACATATACCATATATTCCTACTTGTCGTTCTTGACCTCTGCAATCAGAGAGCAATAACTCATCAATGTCTCGACTTGGTGTCAGCTTGGGTTTGTCCATATTAGATCGCCCTCCCATGGGTGGGTTGATTTTTTTTTTTTTTTTTTTTTTTTTTTTTTTTGTTGCTCATATGATACATTTTTTCACACACACGGTGAGCTTGTTAGCTCACCCGGTGTGATGGGGATGTGCGCATCTTCGGGTATACTTGTTGTAGTCATCCATGCTGTGGTCGATGCATCGTTGGGTAGTTGTTCTCTGAGAGTATTTTGTAAATAGTTTTATATATTCCATATTTGTTGTTGTATTCATGAATCAGTTATCTTTGTCACATCATATGAGGGGGCCTTAACTTAACAAGCTGTGCTTCAACCAAGGTCTCCTCGTCTTTCTCTATTCTACATTGGACTGTTATTGTTCTGTTATGATTATACTCTATTATATTTTGTCACATGTGTTTTCTGGAAGACAAATAAAACTTGAAACTTGAAACTTGAAACTTAGAGAAACAAGACGATTCGTTGTACGGTTCTCGACTCTTAATCCTCGTCTGAATTCAGTTTTCCCCTTCCGCGCGAAGCGTGGAAGCTTTTACGATTCATTAAATCATTAGAGAAAGAAGACGATTCGTTGTACCGTTCTCGACTCTTAGTCCTTGTCTAAACACAACTCCCCTTCCCCTTCCTGCGCGAAGCGCGAAAGCTTTGACATTTCATTAAACTATTACAGAAAGAGACGATTCGTTGTACCGTTCTCGACTCTTAATCCTTGTCTAAATTCAGCCCCCCTCCCCCTTCCTGCGTGAAGCGCGGAAGCTTCGACGTTTCATTAAACTATTACAGAAAAAAGACGATTCGTTGTACCGTTCTCGACTCTTAATCCTCGTCTGAATTCAGGTCCCCCCCACCCCCCCCCCTCCCGCGCGAAGCGCGGAAGCCTTTTAAGTTTCATAAGATTATGAGAGAAAGAAGACGATTGGCTGTACAGTTCTCGACTCTTAATGCTCGTCTGAACTCAGGTTTCCCCCTCCCTCGCGAAGCGCTGAAGCTTTTAATTTTCATTAAATCATTAGAGAAAGAAGACGATTCGTTGTACCCTTCTCGAAAATAATCCTCGTTGGAATTTAGTTTCCCCTCCAGCTCGCGCGAAGCGCGGAAGCTTTTACGTTTCATTAAATCATTAAAGATTCGTATTACCGTTCTCGCCTCTGAATCCTCGTCTGAATTCAGATTTCCCCCTCCTGCGCGAAGCGCTGAAGATTTGACGTTTCATAAGATTATGAGAGAAAGAAGACGATTCGCTGTACCGTTCTCGATTCTTAATCCTTGTCTGAATTCAGTCCACCCCCCCCCCTTTCCTCCTGCGCGAAGCTTTGACGTTTCATTAAATTATTAGAGAAAGAAGACGATGCGTTGTACCGTTCTCTATACTCTTAATCCTTGTCTGAATTTCAAAGATTTTTGTGTCTGCTCCTTTTTCTTCCTACGTCCTCTTCCAAATTGGGGGGATCCCCCCCCCCACCCCCCCCCGGCTACGCGCCTGCGGTCAGATAAACACATTTTGATACCTTGTCCGACCCCGTAAGCTCAGGGGTTTAAGGCAATAAATTACGGTCAGATAAGCATTTAGGGGCCCGCCTTAGCAGGAACGTAGCAGAGTTTGATGTTGGGGGGGGGGGGGGGGGCGCACATACATGTAATCGATCGAGGTCTAAAAAAGTTCAACCGATCTTGGAAATTTTGGGGGAGGGGGCACGTGCCCCCTCCCCCCCCCCCCCCCGTGGCTACGTGCCTGCGCCTTAGGGCCCCTGGTGGGGTCGAGGCGGCGGAGCCGGCCCCGGAAGCTCAGGGGTTTTAGGTGGTTAATTAAAGATAAACTTTAGTACTGGTAATGCGATTGCATTGTGAAAGAAAAGGTGTGAAAGGATCAGAAACAGTTGATCATGGAGCATGTAAGTATTGGTGTGCACTGCAAGGTTCTGGAGTCATCAAAATCATAATAAATTTGACCGAGTCTTGGTAAAGTAACAAACACTCACATAGAAAGCTATATATGGGACAACACACATGGTGTCGGGGATGGTACTACCTTTGTTTCCTTGTCTTTCTATGCTCATTACTCAGCCAGTATACATTTTCTTCAAAAATTGTTTGGCACATGTCATTTATTTGTAATCTTGAACATTCAGTGTAAGTTTCGTTTGATTCTGTGAGAATTAATTTCATTTTTTTTACCAGTACTGGAGTTTATCTTTAAGGTCAGATGAGCATTTTATTTTATACCTTATTATTTTGTGACACTGGCAGGTCACTATTTGGCGTGGGGTCCAGGGGACGGAGCCCCCAAAAATCAGGGGTTTTAGGCATTTAATTACCGTCAGATGAGCATCTAAGGGCCGCCGTAGGGCCCTAGGTGGAATCCAGGGGGCAGAGCCGCCGGAAGCTTAGGGGTTTTAGGCATTTAATCACGGTCAGATGACCATATTTGTATGCCTCATTATTTTTTAACACTGGCAGTTAACTATTCTTTTTTTCTTGCTCTCATTCTATTTTATTTCTCTTTAATATATTTTTTTCACAAAAAGTGGGGGGGGGGGGGGCGGTGTAGGAATCACCGTTGTGGAATTAGAAATAAACCGTGCGAATTTGATTTCCCCCAAGCCCCCCCCCCCTATCAGTACACTAGTATCTCCTCTTTTCCTTTTTTCTTTCCCTTTCCTTCCTTCTCTCTTATTTTTTTGATTGGGGAGGGGGGTGGGGGTCAACAGCCTGGGAGGCAAGGCCCTTTCGGCCCCCTCCGATCTCCTTCCTCCCCCTTTTCTTTTCTTCTTCCTCTTCTTTCTTTCCCTTTCTCTCCTCTTTCCCTTTCCTTTCTTTTCCTTTCTGCTCTTTTTTTTTGCGGGGGGGGGGGGGGGCAAGGCCCGCTCGCCCCCCCCCCCTGGATCCGCGCCTGGTTTCTTTAGCCATTTTTGTCTTGTTTGGAATTGTCTTGTCTTGTATGAAAATACCGACCAATTCTTCGCAACGTACGGTATCCTCGATCGCTCAAACCATTTTTAAACATGTAAACCTATGGGTAACCATGGAGACTGAACTATTTTCCCGGTAACCATGGTTACTGGGATTTTAGAACTATTTTAACCATGGTTACTGGGAATTTTACAGAAATAGTTAAAGTTTATGAATGCAATTTCGACCAATCAGATGGCTGGATTTCTTAAGTGAGGTATATAATATAGTATTAATGACTGCTTTGAGAGAAATAGTTGTTTTATTACGCTCAAGGGAAGGTTAGAATTGTGCTATTCCCCGAGGCTTGCCGAGGGGAATAGCCCAATTGTAACCTTCCCGAGAGCGTATGAAAACAACTATTTCTCGAATATTAAAGCAGTCATTAATACTTTTATATGCCGAAAAAAAATAGACTAAAAAATGAAGAATTAAAAATATTTATCATTTTTATCGAAGACGGGATTCGAACTCTTGCGTACAACAAGAGGTGTATCGAAAACCAACGCTTATACCACTCGGCTATGGCCCGCCGTTAACATGCTTGGCAGTTTTCTCCAATATATACATTAAAATGGATTGAAACCGGCTTCGCGTGTGATGAATGCTTCGCAAAAGCTCCATATACGGACTCTTCTTTTACTTTTGCAATAATAATAATAATAATAATAGCTCGTTCTTATATAGCGCTTTTCAGGACCGGAGGCCCTCTCAAAGCGCTTTACAGATAAGTATATTATTACCCCGGTCATTGGATTCAGGCTTACCCGCACACAATGTATGCACATTCTCCACTCCCTGGGGAGCATTCCAGCCAGGCGTCATTTTTACAAGCGCACACTTGCTAATCTAACCACATTAGCTTTCGCATCCTACCGGGTACCCATTTAACACCTGGGTGGAGAGTGGCAAATGTAGATCAATGTCTTGCCAAAGGACATTAGTGCTGCAATGCATATTGGCACGAACTTAGATCAAGATCTATCGGCAGATGTTGTTTTTTTGTTTTTGGAAGTTTATTTTCGTCTTCATGTCAACAATGCAAGATAAAATTGTCGGTAAGATCGATCGAGATTCAATTGTATTGAAATTACCGACCAATCCTTCGCACACATACGGTATCCTCCATCGCTCAAACCATTTTTTAACATGTAAACCTATGGGGTAACCATGGAGGCTGACCAACTATTTTTAATAACCATGGTTATTAAAAATATTGAAATGTTTTAAGCATGGTTACCGAGAATTTTACAGGAACAGTTGAAGTTTATGAATGCAATTCGACCAATCAGATGGCTGGATTTCTTAAGTGAGGTATATAATTGTCAATATTTGTAAATCAAAATAATGACGGCGATGTGTTTAATATATCACGAAACGTTGTTTTTAATATCGACAAAATATAGGTATTAAAGAATAATTGCTTAAATCGACAACAATTCCACATAAAAAGATAATTAAACCAAACTGAAATTTCTCACTTCGTTAGGAAGTAATCACTTAGACAGGATGCCATTCGATTTTTTTAAAGTAAAAATATATAATTCATTTCGAGTTTATTTTAGTGACTCATAAATGCTCTGAAAACAAAATAAACATCAGATTAAAAAAAGTATACAAAACTATTCTTTCTAATGATGATAATAATAACAACACTACTACTACTAATTATAACAATTATTATCATCATCATTAAGATTTAAAATGCACATACAAACCAAATTTGCAAGGTTACAATTTTTTAGTCAAAACAAATAGATTCAGGGCACATTTCTCATACGTGCCATGACACTGTACAATGATAGGTTCAGGAGGTAATTGTTGATTGTTAATTATTAGTTGCAGAATAAGTTATCAAGGAAATATGAATGTACTGCACATTTATTTATACTTTGTTAATCTGCCTATTTAACCGTATAATGATATCATCAGTAATGATCTCTGGTATAATATGTCTAGGGCTGTAATATGTGTTATTATGTTTCTATACCAAAGCCTATACCATTCTGTACTCATGTTCTATTGTGTGTTGTATTTATTCTTGATTTTGTATTTTGTATAAATTGATAGTGTACATGTATGTATGTATGTATTGATGTTATATAAATTTAGAAACAGCCGGAAAATGATTTGTATGCCATGTAATTTTGCATGATCAATAACATTGAAGTTGAACTTATGATTGATAGATAGGAATTTGATCAAACAGAATCTAGATCGCTAACACTATTCTTGTTATAACATTATTCCACTAGAGATTTGACATTTTGACATCCACTATATCTTTGGCCCAAATGACAAAGAAAGGCTTAATCATAGCAGTCTGATATAGCACATTTGATAGATATGCTTTATACTTATGACTAAGTATAAACAACAACAACAATTACTAGTCACAGGGTAACACATTAGTGACTGACATTGTACATTACACACTCATATAATACTCTTCAAGTATATCTGTATTATTGAACACCTCATCTACATCATACAATCATAGAGTAGCTGTGATAGAATGATGAAGAGCGAGAGGGAATGAGAGGGGGAGAGGGAGAGAGAGAGAGAGAGAGAGACAGATGCACAAATACATTATACATAATGGAGATATACATAAGTATATATTTTTCTTGAGAGAGATAGATAGAGAGAGAGAGAGAGAGAGAGAGATGCACACATGCATCATACATAGGTATACACATTATATATATATATATATGTATTTCTTTTCAGAGAGAGTCAGAGAGAGAGACGGAGAGAGGGAGAGAGAAAGAGAGAGAGAGAGAGAGAGAGATGTACACATGCACCATACATATGAATACATAATTTGAGAAAGATAATAGGGGGAGGGGGGGGGGGTGCTGTTTACAAAAGTGACGTACAATATAATAGCAAGGTCAACATTAACAATAAGGCGAAAAAAGGTTTATCATAATTACAAATATAATAATTTAACGGGAAGAGGCGGAATCCTAACGGGATGGAAAGAGTGAATGGATGTATCAGCTTTTTGTTGCATGGAGGTGGCGTGGTTAATTCACTTGCCTCTCAATCCAAGAGTTGAGGGTTTCAATCCCATCCCGACACTACCGTCCTTTGACGAGACATTGATCCACATTTGCCATTCTCCATCCAGGTTTAAATTGATGGCCGGGTTGATAATAATTGCAGCGTCCTCAGGAAGAACAGCGATGAATTATTATCATTCTTACTATTATTATCATTATGATTATAATTACTATTATTATTATCATTATCATTATTTCCATTTTTATTATCATCTTTAAATGGAAGAACTCTTTAGGCGATTAGCCAGTTTACATCATACTGAATGTGCCGCTGGGTAAAACACAATCGGAAGAAGGAATCTGTTTGTAATTTCAGATTCAGATTTTTAGATTCAAAAGACATTAACACCTTCCTATAATTTAATGAATACAGAATGATAATTATCACATATACAAACGTGAAGGGAGAAATGCGAAATTTCCTGAAAGCATGAAGCTGGTGATGGCGTCGCCATAGCAATACAAACGCACTTTAGACTAATTATTAAATCAAATTAAGAGAGGGAGAGAGAGAGAGACGCTTCTGAAGGAAAATAGGATAGTTTTAGAAGGATGCTAATGTGATAGTCCTAAGGGTCCTAAGAACGTTGACTGAATGATGGCAACTTCTAGGTAGAATTGAGAAGAATCGTAACTTTTAGTAACATGAAATAACCACAACTACCAAGTGTATCAACACTGCCGGGCATTCTGGTGGAAAAATAGGAAACAAAATCCTGCAGTTCAATCCGCCCATCTCCTTGTTTTATTTTCTGCACATCTACTTGTCCAACAGTCATACTGCTACTCCCTATTGCACATTGGGTAACCTTGCCGTCGCGAAAGAAATCACGAATGAGATGACCATCGGCGTTAGTACCGAAGAAAGATGGCGACTTGTTGGTGTAAACAACGCAAGGTTCATGGACACAGCGAGCACTCTGACGATGATCAAATATTATATGAAGGAATATGCTTTCGTCTTTTCTTTTCCCTTGAGCTTGGGCGGCCTCAATGCTTTTCAAATGTAACGTCTTCAATGCATACAGCCTGAAAATGTCGGCCTCACTCTTTAGACGCTTTACTTCGTCATATGTTATGTCCTTGAAGATTCCACCATGTTTGATGTAGTGAATTAAATAGTGTACCGCATCAACGGACCTCTTTATGATGTAGTTCCCTTGAGGGTCCGTGGGGACTTGGAACTCACCACCCAACATGGTGGCGAAGAGCGAATCTTTCTCTCTCAGCACATCTTCCCGACGAAGCTTGAATACCTGACCGTTGATCACATACCCAACCATTCTCACCCGTTTCCCCATCACCATTTTCTGAAGCTCCTCTAATTTGAAGAATTCCGCCTCTCGTTCAAGCAAATCGAACTCGTTGAATCCTTCCGGTAGCACGAGTTCTCCAGAACTTAGGAAATTGAGAACATGGCGAAATATCTCACCATCTTGGTCGATGAGGTAGTTTCCTTGGTCATCTTTGGCAGGCGGGTAACGATGTAGCATGTCCTGGAATAAACTGTTCGGGACACTCGTTAAAGTGACCCTCGACGTCCTGTAGATCTTACCACCAACATTCAAACCAACGTCCCCATTGGCTCTTGTCATGTCTTTCAACGCCATCTTGAGTTCCCCAAGCAAGAAGAAATCTGCCTCGCGTTCGAGCAGATGGAAATCACTGAACTCTTCCGGAAGCACCATCCTCCCGTACCTCAAGAAGTTGAGAACATGGCGAAACATTTCACCATCTCGATCAATTAAGAAGTTTCCCTGATCATCCTTGGGAGGCGGGGCACTTCCTTCTAGCATAGAGCCAAAAAAACTGTTCGAATACCGCGTTAAGGTGGCACAAGATGTTTGGTAAATCTTCCCACCAACGTTTAAACCAATATAGTCAACAGAAGCCTTGGCAGAATTCATCATTGTTGTTGTATTTGCAGTTTTCTTGGATTTATATTAATTTTTAATAACAAACACGAGAAAGGGTCTAATCAGCCTGAGTGCAGTGAGTGATGAACTAACCGTACACATGCACAACGCGTACGTTTCGTGGTTTGCAACCGTTGATAAAAGCCATGTACTGTATTTCCTTTCCAAAGGCGCACATCGCGGCAACGCCCTGTTCGTAGGTGTATAAATCTTGCGCCACATTGTATAAATGCTTCGTCACGAGCATGTTTGAGGTTGTAGCAGCTATTGATAACAAAAAGTGTGATATGCCCTTGGAGCAACAAAGCAACCATCTTGAGTTCTGGGATGGGCAACGTATGTCGAGAGAACATGGCTATAATTCAATTCTGGATTGTTTATCCTGCAGTAGATTGATTGTTTGAACCAGTAAAATAAAAACAACCTCCCCAAAACTTGCTGGAAATCATCTTCAATAAAAACCACAACTCTCATTTCCACAAAGTGACTAGTGTCGGGCCATTATACTTACCTTGATTTCCTCTATGCTAATTACTCAACCCTACAATTTCTACCAAAATAGTTTGGCACCTGTCATTTATTTGTAAACTTGTACATTCAGTGTAATTTTTGTTGGATTCTGTGAGAAGTTATTACCAGAACTCACGCTTATATTTAATGGTATTTTAAGAAAAAGAAATGACAATTAAACATGTCAAATTGAATGTTTCTCTTTCTCATGCCATGTGAGTACAACATGAGAACAGTATTACTCCACGGCTCTGAACCTAGTCTGCAGGCACAGAGTATGCATGACACTCACAGATCAGATCGACACAGCTACACATTACAAATAACAAGGGATTGTGCCTGCACATTATCTAAGAGCCTGCAATCTCAAGAATCTTGGGTAACATATTCTACAAAGTCAATAAAAGTAATTATTATATTAAAAATTAAACTAAATTTTACCCTGAACTGGGGCGGCTATAGACCATTTTTGTAATGTAGGCACATTCATTGCACACATCTTTGTTAAGACAGTGCCTCATCAGAAATTATTCTATTCACCTGTGACGAATAATTGCATTTCAATAGTCAGAATACGAGTTCAATACATTAATTCTTGCTAGGTAGGACAAATATTATGACTTGTCCTACCCACAACAGATGAATGAAATAATTAATAAGAAAAAATCCAATCTTCATAGCAAATTGCTCTAAAAGAATGCAGACAAATCGGAAAAAGCAGATAGATGAAAGTTTGAATGATATTGGAGAAACTATAAGAACCAATACATGTGTGCATTTTTGAAAGTTGTATTTAATTACATACATGTAAATGCGTATGTGAATTTCATATCAAATTGGTAAAAACAAAAATTAAAAAAAGAAGAAGGAAAGACAAATATTATTGTGGTGCAGTGTCGGATAAACGTGTTCCCAAAATCTCCGGCTCGTAACAAAAGAAAAAGGTCTACCCGTATTGACTTTACACACCGGACTTATGCTGAAAGGGAGGGGGGGCAGGGGCAGATCTAGCTTTTTGCTAAAGGGGGGGTTTGACCAAAATAATGACGATGCGGAGCATCGTCCACGAGCCGCGAAGCGGCGAGCCGATTTTTTGGGGGGTGTTTATTTGAACCCCGTAAGTGATGTTTTCCTGGCATCTATTAACACAATGGAGACCATAAAAAGCAGTGCATGATAACGTCTTTTTAAATCAAGTAACAGTTTAATACATAGTTATATCCAGAGTTATCATGTGTTTGGTTAAGTTACCAGATGAGTTGAATATCTTCTCACAATATTTGCACTTGAAAGGGTTTCTCTCCAGCATGCGTTCTTTTTTCTTTCTTTTTTTCTTTCTTTTTTTCTTTTTTTTTCCTTTTTTTTTTTTGGGCCGCCCAAGGGGGGGGGGGGGGGTTGCAACCCCCCCAACCCCCCCTCTAGATCCGCTTCTGGGGGGGGGGGGGGTGCTGAAAAGGCTCGTATAACAAAAGAAAAAGGTCTACGGCGTATGGACTTTACATACCGGACTTATGCTGAAAGGGGGGGGGGGGTTCTGAAAAGGCTCGTATAACAAAAGAAAAAGGTCTACGGCGTATTGACTTTACAAACCAGACTTATGCTGAATGGGGGGGGGGGGGGGATGCTGGTAACACGCACATGCGTACCCTAAATAACACTGAGTGGGGGGGGGGGGGGCGGGAATAACATGCTATCCATTCATTATTTTGAATTTGTGCATAAAAGAACAATGTGGGTAAGGAAAAAAACAAAACTTAATGATATTTTAGTATTTTAGTTTGACACAGCTGATGATGAATACATCACAATCACAGACCAAATTGCCAATTTGAGATCCGCAGAGAATAAGTGATCATATTATTTTATTTATAAATACACATCTTTTTCATTTGTCTCACCTATATCGATTTGTCATCATTCTTTTACTCTTATTTTTCAGATTAAACAAAAATGAAGTTATTAACTTTTTATCACAATAAATCATTACATAATAGGATGCTTACATACATGCCACAGTATAATGTTCTGATCAAAATATAGTTCTACATGCATTATCATTACAATAAAGGTTGGGTTGCCCTTTACATTAACGGCCTTCTCGATAAATAAGAAACAGTTCATTGAGTGTATACATACTGATAAATACTTGGGTGTAAAGACTATGTGAAAGTGGAAGCTTCTAGGCGTTATGGCGTGCGCCTGTAATCCAGCTACCATTTGGAAGTTACAAACTGATTCAGCCGAGTACGCAGGTTCGAAACTGAGTCACGTCTTTCGGATGGTGACGTTTAAAGGTCGGTCCCAAGACGTAAATAATCAGATCTGATTGATACACGTCTGTAAAAACCCAATACACACACACACACACGGACACACACACACTCACATATGCATCGCAGGTAATGAACCGTTACACGATTTTTACTACTATCGCATTTGAAAAAACAAATGAAACATTTCTAATTCTTTCATCATTCTGAACATTTTGAATGGTTTAAGAATTTTGAGAATTATGAAAGTTTAAACATTTTCCACTAAAAAAAAATGTGTAAAGTAATATCTGCGATGAAATTGTATGTCTTCCTTGAAGGTACTAGGCCCTGTGTCCCATCTGCAGGCCCCAAAAATTAAAAGGTTAAATTCCAACGGCATTTGAAAGATAATACTAATTTAGAACTTCCCTATAAAAAAGGGGGCTTGAAAATGTCTTTAAGTGGGAAAATAACGACTATAAGTTGTCGAATCGACTTAAGTGCTACCAAGTCAGTGAGTAATAATCTGATTTTTCAGACCATTGTACTGAATGGTCGTACGTTTTATGTTGCGCAAAGATTCAATCAGTTTAATTTTGGCCATTACAAGAAGTGGGTTATTGATGTAAAGTTTGTAGACAAAATTAATGCTCATGTACCCTTTACAGCTCATTTTATGTATGTTATTACCAAAGAAGGAAAAAAAAAACAGTCAGTCACTCAATAGTATAGTATTAATGACTGCTTTGAGAGAAATAGTTGTTTTTATACGCTCAAGGGAAGGTTAGAATCGTGCTATTGCCCGAGGCGTGGCGAGGGCAATAGCCCAATTGTAACCTTCCCGAGAGCGTATAAAAACAACTATTTCTCGAATATTAAAGCAGTCATATATGCAGAAAAAAAAGAGTCAACTTATGACACCATCTTGGCCTTTATCTAGTTTGTCTGCACGGTTGTTTTTTTATGAGTGTATTTTTGAGAGTAGACTAAAAAATATTTTTTTTGTTTTTTTGTTTTTGTTTTTTTGTCAAAGATGGGATTCGATCTCTTGCGTACCAACGATGACACAGCCTTAGACCGCTCGGCCATCGCGCACTTATACCACATTTTGCAGTTTTCTCTGATCTATACATTAAAATGGATTGAAAACGGCTTCGCGTGCTGGATGCTTCGCGGCAGCTCCATTAAACGGGCCCGGCTTCTTTTACTTTTGCAATGCATTGGCACGCACTTAGATCAAGATCTATCGGCACATGTTGTTTTTGGAAGTTTATATTCGTCTTCATGTCAACAATGCAAGATAAAATTGTCGGTAAGATCGATCGAGATTCAATTGTATTGAAATTACCGACCAATTCATCGCACACGTACGGTATCCTCGATCGCTCAGACCATTTTTTAACATGTGAACCTATGGGTATTTCACCAAGACTGAACTGTTTTCCCAGTAACCATGGTAACTGGGATTTTAGAACTATTTTTTGAACTATTACATGGGTTTGGAATTTTATCGGGAATTTTACAGGAATAGTTGAGGTTTATGAATGCAATTTCGACCAATCAGATGGCTGGATTTCTTAAGTGAGGTATATAATGTCTGACAGTGAAGTCTAGCAAGTAACACTATGAACATGACGGACAAAGAAAGAGGACAAAATAAACAGTTCCTCATTCTACCCTCAACAATTGCTGTAGTAGACAAAGGAACATTCCTTCACTGCTAGAATGTAAAATAAGTAGAACAGGTGAATATGCATATGACATCTGTCCTACACATTTTTACATAATAGCAGTGAAGGGATGTTCCTTTGTCTACCACAGCAATTGTTGAGGGTAGAATGAGAAACTGTATATTTTGTCCTCTTTCTTTGTCCGTCATATTTATAGTGTAAACGGGTTTCCTTGCATAATTTGAATAGTAGGACACTGCTAACGTTTAAATTTCACAGATAGGACATATATGACATATTCATAATTCCTGCAAAGTTCTACAGAATTTGATGTTGGCTGCAAAAGGGACATAGTATCTTTAACAATTATGTGCATATATATTTTTTTCATTGTGTTTTATGTTTACCTCTTTGGCTTTCAATACAAAAATATGTGAAAAAAAGAAGAAGAAAAAAAACTCATTAATCATTTTGGCTGTAAATAAACAACCCCAAATATTTCACATATTTGTCAACATCTTCAACAACAAAAAATTGAAACCCCTTTATATTCGAAAATTTTCGATTAATTTTTCTTGTACTCAGACATTTAGAGAAGTGTACCCTGTTACATCTATCACACCCCACATGTATATTTCATCTTCTGTTTTTATTCAGCTGAACTCTGTCTTTAATGCAAGAGCGCCAGCTTGGGATGAGATATGAATATGGTCATATGTGCGATCACTGATTTCTACGATATTTTTTTCGTACAAATTGGTGGATGCGGCAAAATATCAAAGGAAATGTGATAAGCAATAAAAACATTTACTAAAATCCTGATTATATCTTTCAAAATAAAAATAGAACAAATATAACATATTCACTAGCTTAGTGTATTTAATGATTATCAAGATTTTATGGAGTAAAATTGTTTATCTTGTATTGAATAGCAAATGAAAGAAAGCAGGTCTAGGAGTAACTCATGATCAATACGATCAATACAAAATTAAAAAAATAGTAATAATAAATAATCGTTTTTGCTTCTTCTGATTATTGTATTTAATGAGAGATTGAGGAAAAAATGAACTAGTACAGATAAGTGTTTCAAGAGAGTTATTAGACTTGTGGTCGGTAATTGCGCATGAGACAAAGTGGTTTGCCTTGACGATTACACTATTTTGTTTTGTTGAAGTACATTTATTTCGATTAGAGTTCTAGCGCCCTCTGTCTCTTTCGTTGTCTTCTCCCTTCTCACTCACTGAACTCTATTTCTAGATATTTAGAAATCACCCTTTTCCTCTTGCTCTCTCTCTCCCTGTTTAAAAAAAAAAAATCTCTCTCTCTCGTCTGACTGCTTGGATGCTACCGCTCTATCCAGTCACAAACATTTAGCCATCTCATGCAACCTTAATCCTCACTCCCCTCTATCTTCTCCTCTTTCTCCCCCTCCATGTCCCCCCTTTTCATCTATCTCTAGTAAACAAAAATATTCTTTTGATGCTGCCGCCCTATTTAGTCACAAACAATTAGCCATATCGTTCCTCATCATGAGTATTTCCTCATTCGTCAACCTCCTCCCTCCCCTCTCTTCTCCTCTTTCACTACTACTCTCTCTCTCTCTCTCCATATTCACCCCTTTTAATGTCTCTCAAGTAAACAAAAAGGGTAAATAACCTTTTGCTGCTGCCACTCTATTTAGTCACCGACAAAAAGCCATCTCCATCCTTATGACTATTCCCTGACTCTTCAACCCCTCCCCTTTCTCTTCTCTTTCTGTATCGCTCTCCTCCTCCCTCTCTCACTCAACCCTTCTTCTCCCTTCCACTCTCTTACCCCTTTCTCGTCGCTTTCTCTCTCTCCCCCTCTCTCTTTATATTACCCGTCCCTCTCCTATTCCCTTTCACTCTCCCCTCTTCTTCTCTTTATCTCTTTCTCTGTCTCTCTCTTTCAATTACTCTTCCCTCTTATCTCCTATTTCTTTCCCCCTCTCTCTCTCTTCCCCCCTATTTCTTTCCCCATTTTCATCTCTCTCAAGCAGACGAAAAGGTCAAAAATTCAGGACATAGCAAAAAGTATATACATGTTGTATCAGAAAGAATGTGGACTGTGTGAGGTATGTAACTACATTGCAACTCATTCATATGATTATATGAAATACATCTGGCAATCATGGATCATTAGGATAATTATTTTATTGTATGAAAAGGAATACTGTGATTAATAAAGCGTTAGTCAAACAAACAAGTGCCTTCATCTACAATCACATGAAATGCTGTTCAAAACAAAACACAATAACATGTGCATTGGAGTCTTTCCAATGATACTTTGTTTCATTGAAATTTTAGTCAGCTAGAAAATGGATTTTTTTTGGAACAAGAACACAGAAACATTAATAAAATTATCGAAAATAATATCGCTAGTGATATTCGTTTGTCTCGCAATGTGGTCAATAAGGAATCTAAAAGATCACGACGTTTCGTATGCTACTGCAATACTTCGTCAGGTGATAAAAACTGTTGTAAGCAAGGGTCTTTTATACTTTACGGGAGGACCGTAAAGCGGTCTAAAATTCGATCGATAATTGGAACAATAACGCCCAATGCCTATTGGTCGACGCACCCGGTGATCGACCAATCACCAAGGCCGCTGGTTCGGCCGCTGGTTCGGCTGATGCACCAGGCCTATTGGCCGACGCATACGGTACTCGACCAATCAACGGGCCGCTGGCTCGGGCCGTCTGCTGAATGGAATCGACCGTTGTTGGCTGGCAGGACGGCGAGTGTCATGGCGGCGTATCGTCCGCATCCAAAATTCGGGGATATCGATCCCGTTGTCTCTGTTGAAATTATTAGGATTGAGACGGATATTGATAGCTTCTTTTACCCTCCGTGTATACCAATGCCGTTCTTGGGAAAGGCACTGAACCCCGTCCCAGTCTGGTTGATGCTGGTTGTCCCAAGCATGTTCGGCTACGGCTGAGTTGTCAGTTCGACGGAGTCTGACGTCCCTCTTATGCTCAGTGATTCTTTCTTTTATCGGACGGGCAGTTTCACCGATGTAGGATCTATCACATCCTTTACAAGGGATGTTGTACACAATGCCGTCCCGTCTATTAGGAGGAATTGGATCCTTGGGGCGTGTAAGTTGTTGACGTAGGGTGGTATCTGATCTGAAAACCGTTCGAATGCCATGGCTCTCTAGGCGGCGCTTGAGTTGTTGGGAGACCCCATCAATGTACGGCAAGACTGTAAAAGTCTTGTATACCTTCTGATCCCTGGGTTCCGACGATCTATTCTTGGTATTGTGTATAAAACGGCGTGGGTAACCGTTGAGACTCAGGGCACTGCGAACACGGGTCCGTTCTGTGCATGGCTGTTGTGGACTTGTCACAATGCGTGAAGCTCTGTCAAATAGACATTTCACTAGACCTCTCTTCACCGATATGGGATGGTGAGAGTCAAACGCTATGTACTGGTCTGTGTGGGTAGGCTTCCTATAGACTGAGGTGGAGAGCCTATGGTTGTCGTGTCTATGAACTAGAGTGTCTAAGAATGCTATCTTCCCTTCACACTCTATCTCTGATGTGAACTGGATGGTTGGTTCAAGGCTATTCATGTGTTTAAGTAGCTTATCTGTTTCAGAGATGGGAACTATGATGAAGGTGTCATCTACGTATCTCTTCCAAACACGAGGCAAGCAAGAGAGGGGACATGTGTCCAACGCTTCTTTTTATCACCTGACGAAGTATTGCAGTAGCATACGAAACGTCGTGATCTTTTAGATTCCTTATTGACCACATTGCGAGACAAACGAATATCACTAGCGATATTATTTTCGATACTATATCCGCAATGAGTAATATATTTAGCATTATTAATAAAATTGTTTTAAACATAATTCATAAAACTATTTTCAGATTTAATCTTTTAGGCCCAACAGTAAATATCAGGAAACTTAAAGAAAAATCCAACCTCCATAGCAAATTGCTCTAAGAGAATGCAGCAAAAACGAAGAAGCAGATAAATGAAAGTTTGAATGAAATTGGACAAACAATAAAACTTTACATGTGCATTTTTGAAAGTTGAACATACATGTTAATGTGAATTTCAAATCAAATTGGAAAGATAAACACTACTGTGGTGCAATTTGAAGGACCTATAATAACATGCTTTCCATTATTTATTTTGAGTCGTGCATAAAAGAATAATCTGGGTAAGGGAAAAACAGAACTCACTGATATTTTAGTATTATGACAAATGACACAGCTGATGATGAATACATTATAATCACAGACCAAATCGCCAATTTGAGACTCGCAGAGTTTTATTGATCACATTATGTATGCTTGCAACCCCAGGTGTTTATTTTGCAAATAAATATTTTCATGTAAATTTGTATGACAACTGTAAATAATAAATATTCAAATAACAGAGCTTGTAAATAAAAGGAGGTAAATCAATATACATAGATTCTGTGCATATAAATGAGCTGCTATGAATATTGAATGAAGGCTTAACCAACCAAACTGGAAAGAACAAATCTACTGAACCATCGGATGAACATAAAAGAAGGAACAAAAGACACAAAGTTGGGGAGAGTGAATATAGCATGAGAGAAGGTAAAGGGAATGGTGATCGAATGTGATGGAAATAGTCAAGTGGACTTTGATGATAGAGGGATACAAATAGATAGATTGGGAAGATAGGATGCTTACATACCTGCTCTACAAGCAATATTTTTCTCACAAATAAAATATGCTAATTTCATACATTTATTTTTTTAATATTTTGGATATCATAAAGAATGATTTTCATTATAATCACATTTGAACAAACGTATGAAATATTTCTAATTGTTTCATCATTCTGAACATTTTGAATGGTTTGAGATTTTTGAGAATTTTGAACGTTTGAACATTTTCCCAGTAAAACAAATATATTGTAGAGTAATATCTGCAATGAAATGTTATGTCTTCCTCAAAGAGGAGGTTGAGTTCTGGGGAGAGGTGAAAAGTAATTTGTGAGCGTTTTCATGGTTATTATGCATGTGTGGAAGAACATCAGAGAAAAAAATGTTCCCTGAAAAGCATGGCTCTTCAAATGCCTTCATATTCTAAATATGACATGTAAAAGCCTCAAAAAATGAGGACCACATTTTTATGCCCCATGTATTTGTAGTCCCGGTATAGACATCTTTCTGTGGACAGCGCTAGTTACTTTAACCAAGACTGGGCCAAATTTCTAATCATTTTGATGATACTAGAACCTTGCAGTACACACCAAAACTTATAAGCTAGATGATCATCTTTTTTTGATCGATTCCACACCGTCTCTTCCACAATGCAAACACATGACCAGAACTCAATCTTAGAGGCTTAAGCTGACCATATTAATAATCAAGGCTCGTTTAAATTGACTACATAACTACATGAACAATGTGTACATACATCCTCAATCCGCCACGTTTGAATAATAAGCACTTTTTTCTTTTGTTTTTATATCATATGTCATACACTAAATTGTACATATCAGAGAAATAACATTTAAAGCTAATCATTCTATACAAAAACGATCTCTAATTTCAACAAAGTATCTCTAAATTTAACTTTTTTATGTGAAATCTTTTATCACATCTAATAAGTCATAACAATATTATTGTTAATTTATACAACACTTTTATCACAAGTACATGTAGCTTTACTTCGCCTTATTACAAGGTCCAGAAAGAGTAACCATTCAAAATTAAATACAATATTTTGGTTTACTTAAAAAAAAACATATATATATATATATATATATATATATAATTATTTCA
This sequence comes from Strongylocentrotus droebachiensis, assembly GCA_035222895.1. Classification (NCBI taxonomy): domain Eukaryota; kingdom Metazoa; phylum Echinodermata; class Echinoidea; order Camarodonta; family Strongylocentrotidae; genus Strongylocentrotus; species Strongylocentrotus droebachiensis. The sequence continues at coordinate 20,161 of JAVYIG010004444.1, forward strand.
TGAGATCTCTTCGGTTCTTAATCACGTTGCTGTCTGGATGATACACATTTCTTTCAATTTTTTTTTTTTTTTTAGTTTATAAAAGCTTTTTTGTTCGTAAACTCTGGATTGATCTGGAATTAACTTTAGAATACCCCACCACAAATACTAGACATTTGTAGGGTACCCAACGCTTCAACAATGAAGCTAAATCTGAAGATTTGAGTTTTTCAAGTAACACTAACCTAATCCTAACCCTAACTCTAACCCTAAGTCTTCGACGTGTATAGACTCTATGAATGGAGTATTCTAAAGTTAAGCCTTGATCTGTCCTTTGCTAAGAGATTCCAGATACGTAAAATAATCTTGTTTCTTTGCAATAGTTTCAAATACACAGGTCTGTTTTTTACCAAAATACATTCAAATAGTCTGAAGTTATACAATTTACAAAAAAGAATACATATAATATACTAAGCACAATTTCTAGTCTTTGTAAAATAGAAAAGGAAATACATGTAGCAACTAAGTCAATAGATACCTTGCCACATCAGTCTCCTATCTTAATTTATTTCAACTCGAGAAAGAAGGAGCTATGTCGAACAAAGTCGGGTGATTTGTTGATGTACGTGACACAGGGGCCATTCAGCCAGTGATATACATGAATGTACATTCTACATTCCCTCCCAATTCTGTTTCATGAACTCCACGGTACGACAATAGGGACTTTTAGATTTGCGTGGACTGATACGTGTGACGTCCATTCAAGGCAGTGCATTAAAAGGACGTCGATCGTAGCAATCCCCATTGTCTTCGTGCGAATCTAAAAGTCCCTATTGATGGACAGCATTGTGCAGATGGAGCTTCTCGGCATCTTTGCGTAGAAGTCCAAGTTGGTCAGTCGTGATGTCCTCGACGATCCCACCATATCTGATGTAAATCACTACATGATCGACTGCTTCAATGTCCCATTCTATGACATCATTTCCTTGAGTATCTTTAGGGTAAAAGGCCAACACAAACTTTTATCACAAAACATCATTTTGCCTCGATCAGTTTGAAAACCTGATTAAGAATCGAAACGAAACGAAACATTTCCGAACTGCTGCTTGTTTGAGAGGTTCAAGCTCGAAGAAATCTGCTTCTTGTTGAAGCAAAGCAAGCTCGTCGAAGCTTTCTGGTAGCACGAGCTCCCCAGACGTCATGAAATCTAGAACATGTTGGAAAATCTCACCATCTCGGTCGACCACGTAGTTTCCTTGGTCATCCTTAGCAGATGGGACGCCGCTGCCAAGTAATTGAGAAAAGAAACTGTCTGGATATCTTGCGAGGACAGATTGTGTAGTATGGTATATCTTTCCACCAACGTTCAAGCCAACACTCCCTTTTGATGTTAACTCATCGATAACAGCCGTTTTCAGTGCGTCCAGCCTAAAAAAATTTGACTCTTCTTCAAGCAAACGCAAATCGGAGGCATCAAATCGTGCCGGGACGACAAGTTTACCGCATCTCAAAAAATTGAGGACATGTCTGAAAATATCGCCATCACGGTTGATTAGGTAGTTTCCTTCGTCATCTTTCGGAGGCGGTATGCGATTAAAGAGCAAACCATCGAAGAAACTGCTTGGATATAGGGTCAGTGTGGTACGGGACGTGCGATAAATCTTACCACCAACATTCAAACCAACTATATCATGCTTGTTGACCGAACTTCTCGAAGGCGAAGCCATCTTTCACATTCCAGAACTTACTAGAAGTTTTCTTGGATTTGTATTACTTATAAATTACAAACACGAGAAGGGGTCTAATCAGCCTGACTGCAGTGAGTGATTCACTAACTGTACACATGCACAACGCGTACGTATCGTGGTTTGTAACCGTTGATAAAAGCCATGTACTGTCTTTCAAAGGCGCACATCGCGGCAACGCCCTGTTCGTAGGTGTAGAAATCTTGCGCCACATTGTATGAATGCCACGTCACGTGCTTGTTTGAGGTCGTAGCAGATGTTGATAAAAAGTGTGATATGCCCTTGGTGCGTATTTGGACCACAAAGCAACCATCTTGAGCTCTGGGATGGGCATCGTATGTCGAGAGAACATGGCTATAATTCAATTCTGGATTGTTTATCCTGCAGTAGATTGATTGTTTGAACCAGTTAAATAAAAGCAACCTCTCAAAAACTTGCTGGAAATCATCTTCAATAAAAACCACAACTCTCATTTTCTCTAATTTTTACAAAGTGACCTGCGTTAAGCACTAGTGTCGGGCCATTATACTTACCTTGATTTCCTCTAAGCTCATTACCCAGCCCTACAATTTCTACACAAATAATTTGGCACATGCCATTTATTTGTATACTTGTACATTGGTTTAATTTTTGTTGGATTCTGTGAAAAGTTATTACCAGAACTCAAGCTTATCTTTAATGGTATTTTAAGAAAGAAAAAAAGACAATTTCACATGTCAAACTGAATTTTTCTCTTTCTCATGCCATGTGAGTCCAACATAAGAACAGTATTACTCCGTGGCTCTGAACCTAGTCTGCAGGCACAGAGTCTGCATGACACTTAACACAATTCAATTAAGTCTTGGGCCTATCCTACATGGCCTATAAAGTGCATACTGCGTGCAGTCTACGTAGTCTCACAGATCAGATCGACACAGCTACACATTACAAATAAAAAGGGTTTGTGCCTGCAAACTATCTACGAGCTTGCAACCTCAAGAATCTTGGGTAACATATTCTACAAAGTAAATAAAAGTAGTAACTAAACTTTACACAGAATTGGGGCGGCTATAGACCTTTTTGTAATATAATCAAATTCAATGTAGGCTACACATTTTGGTTAAAGATACGGTATGTCTCTTTTGCAGCCAACATCAAGTTCTGTAGAACTTTGCAGGAATTATGAATATGTCATGTATGTCCTATCTGTGAAATTTAAAAGTTAGCAGTGTCCTGACTTTTTGTCTTTGGTTATAACATACATAAACTGAGCTGTAAAGGGTACATAAGCATTTCTCTACATCAATAACACACTTCTTGTAATGGCCAAAATTAAAGTGATTGAATCCTTGCGCAGCACTAAACGTACGGCCATTCGGTACAATGGTCTAAAAATAAAAGTAATAGGCTACTTACTGGCTCTTAAGCTCTTAAGTCGATTCGACAACTAATAGTCGTTATTTTCACACTTAAAGACATTTTGAAGCCCACTTTTTTTAATAGGGAAGTTCTGAATTAGTATTATCTTTCACATGCCGTTGGAATTTAACTTTATCATTTTTTGGCCTGCAAATGGGACATAGTATCTTTAAGACAGTGCCTCATCAGAACTTATTTCGTTCACCTGTTACAAATAATTGCATTTAAATAGTCAGAATGCGAGTTGCTAGGTAGGACAAACATTATTACTTGTCCTACCTAACAACAAATGAATGAAAAAATTAATGAGGAAAATCCAAGCTTCATAGCAAATTGCTCTAAAAGAATGCAGACGAATCGGAAAAAGCAGATAGATGAAAGTTTGTATGATATTGGACAAACTATAAGAACTAATATATGTGTGCATTTTTGAAAGTTGTAATCACTTTACATACATGTAAATGCGTATGTGAATTTCATATCAAATTTGTAAAAACAAATATTACTGTGGTGCAGTGTCGGATAAACGTAAACAAAAAAAAAAAGAATTTGAGCGTTAATTTTCATAATATGCATCCCCCCCTACTCCGGGAACGGCGGGACCGCATGCGTGTTCTCAAAATCTCCGGCACGTAACAAAAGAAAAAGGTCTACCCGTATTGACTTTACACACCGGACTTATGCTGAAGGGGGGGGGGTGCTGAAAAGGCTCGTATAACAAAATAAAAAGGTCTACCCGTATTGACTTTACACACCGGACTTATGCTGAAAGGGGGGGGGGGGGGGGTGTGCTGGAAACACGTACATGCATACCCTAAATAACACAGAGTAGGGGGGGGGGGGAGGGGGGCGGGAATAACATGCTATCCATTCATTATTTTGAATTTGTGCATAAAATAACAATGTGGGTAAGGAAAAAAACAAAATTTCACAATCACAGACCAAATTGCTAATTTGAGACCCGCAGAGAATAAGTGATCATTTTATTTTATTTATAAATCCACATCTTTTCATTTGTCTCACCTATATCAATTTGTCATCATTCTTTTACTCTTATTTTTCAGATTAAAAAAAATGAAGTTATTAACCTTTTATCACAATAAATCATTACATAATAGGCTGCTTACATACATGCCACAGTACAATGTTCTGTTCAAAATATAGTTCTACATTATCATTAGAATAAAGGTTGGGTTGCCCTTTATATCAACGGCCTTATAAATAGGCAACTGGTCATTGAGTGTCTACACATATACTTGGGCAGACGCTTACGAAGGGTCGGGGGGGGGGGAGGAGTGTAGTACCCCCCCCCCCCCCCCGCTAATTCACCGGCTGGCTGATTCGCTCGCCGCCAAAGATTTTCTCACGAATTCGGAAAACAAAAACAAAATAGTGGTCATTATCCTCCCCCCCCCCCCCCACCCGCTTATTTACCGGCTGGCTGATTCGCTGCCAATTTTTTTTTCGCGGGGTCACATTAATGATGCAATCATACTTGGGTGTAAAGACTATAAGGAAGGGGAATCCCTCATATGCATAGCATGCAATGAACCGCTACATGATTTTCACTTTTATCCCATTTGAACAAACAAAAATTAAATATTTCTAATTCTTTCATCATTCTGAACATTTTGAATGGTTTGAGAATTTTGAGAATTATGAAAGTTTAAACATTTTTCCAGTAAAAAAAAATAATTTGTAAAGTAATATCTGCAATGAAATGTTATGTCTTCATCAAAGACAAGGTTGAGTTATGGGGAGAGGTGATAAATAATTTGTGAGCGTTTTTTATTGTTATTATGCAAGTGTGGAAGAACACCAGAGAAAAAAATGTTCCCTGAAAAGCGTGGCTCTTCAAATGCATCATATTCTAAATATGACATGTAACAGCTTAAAAATGAACACATTTTTATGCCACATGTTTTGTGTAGTCCCATATACATCTTTCTGTGCTTGTTATATTTAACCAAGACTGGGCCGAATTTCTTATCATTTTGATGATGATTCTAGAACCTTTCAGTACACACCAATACTTATATGCTACATGATCATCTTTTTCTGATCGATTCCACACCGTTTCTTCCACAATGCAATCGCATGACCAGAACTCAACTTTATTTTCAAGCTCACAATATCAACAATCAAGGCTCGTATAAATTGACTACATATATTACTACATGAACAATGTGTACATACATTTAAATCATTACTCTGAATAATAAGAACTTTTCTCTTTTGTTTTTGTATCATATATCATAAAATGAATTTTACATATCAGAGAAATAACATTTTTAGCTAATTATTCTATGCAAACATGATCTTCAGTTTTAACAAAATATCTCAAAATTGTTAACTTTTCATGTGAGAATTAACCTTTTATCACAATATATCATAATCATGATAGGCTGCTTACATACATGCCACAGTACAATGTTCTGTACATTACACACTCATGTCAGAATAAATACTCTTCATGTATAAATCTGTATTAGAAATCCCCTCATCTACATCATACAAGTACAGTAGCTGTGATATAATGGTGAAGAGCGAGAGGGAATGAGAGGGGGAGAGGGAGAGAGAGAGAGAGAGAGAGACAGATGCACAAATAATATACATAATGTAGATATACATAAGTATATATTTTTCTTGAGAGAGATAGATAGAGAGAGAGAGAGAGAGAGAGAGATGCACACATGCCACATACATAGGTATACATATTATATATATATATGTATCTCTTTTCAGAGAGAGAGAGAGAGAGAGAGTGAGATAGAGAGAGAGAGAGAGAGAGAGGGAGGGAGAGATGCACATATGCACCATACATAGGAATACATCATTTGAGAAAGGTAATAATAGGGGGTGCTGTTTACAAAAGCGACGTACAATACAAAGCAAGGTCAACATCAGCAATAAGGCGAAAAAAGGTTTATCATATACAATAATATAACGGGAAGAGGCGGAATCCTAACGGGATGGAAAGAGTGAATGGATGTGCCAGCCGTTTGTTGCGTGGAGGTGGCGTGGTTAATTCACTTGACTCTCAATCCAAGTGTTGAGGGTTCCAATCCCATCCCGGCACTCTCGTCCTTCGACGAGACATTAATCCACATTTTCCATTCTCCATCCAGGCTTAAATTGATACCAGGCCGGGGTGATAATAATTGCAGCGTTCTCATGAAGAGCATCGATGGATTATTATCATTCTTACTATTATTATCATTCTTACTATTATCATCATTTTGATTATAATTATTATTATCATTATCATTTACTATAATTTTTCTATTTAAAAAAAAATCATCTTTAAACGGAAGGACTCTTTAAGCGAATAACCAATATTCACACCATGCTGAATGTGCCACTGGGTAAAACACAATCCGAAACTAAGGAATCTGTTTGTAAATTCAGATTCAAATTTTCAGATTCAAAAGAAAATTATTAACTTCCTATAATTTAATGAATATAGAATGATCTCACATTTACAAACGTGAAGGGAGATTGCGAAATTTTCTGAAAGCATGAAGCTTAATTGTGATGGCGTCGCCATATAACAATACAAACGCATTTTAGACTAATTATTAAATCAAATTAAGAGAGAGAGAGAGAGAGAGACGCTTCTGAAGGAAAAAGGGATTTTTTTAGAAGGATGCTAATGTGATAGTCCTAAGGACATTGACTAAATGATGGTAACTTCTAGGTAGAATTGAGAATAATGGTAACTTGTAGTAACGTGAAATAACCACAACTACCAAGTGTATCAACACTGCCGGGCATTCTGGTGGAAAAATATGAAACAAAATCCTGCAGTTCAATCCACCCATCTCCTTGTTTTATTTTCTGCACATCTACTTGTCCAACAGTCATACTGCTACTCCCAATTGCACATTGAGTAACCTTGCCGTCACGAAAGAAATCGCGAATGAGATGACCATCGGCGTTAGTACCGAAGAAAGATGGCGCCTTGTTGGTGTAAACAACGCAAGGTTCATGGACACAGCGGGCATTCTGACGATGATCAAATATTATATGAAGGAATATGCTTTCGTCTTCTCTTTTCCCTTGAGCTTGGGCGGCCTCAATGCTTTTCAGATGTAACGTCTTCAATGCATACAGCCTGAAAATGTCGGCCTCTCTCTTTAGACGCTTTACTTCGTCATATGTCATGTCCTTGAAGATTCCGCCATGTTTGATGTAGTGAATTAAGTAGTGTACCGCATCAACGGACCTCTCTATGATGTAGTTCCCTTGAGGGTCCGTGGGGACTTGGAACTCACCACCCAACATGGTGGCGAAGAGCGAATCTTTCTCTCTCAGCACGTCTTCCCGACGAAGCTTGAATACCTGACCGTTGATCACATACCCTACCATTCTCACCCGTTTCCCCATCACCATCTTCTGAAGCTCCTCTAACTTGAAGAATTCCGCCTCCCGTTGAAGCAAATCGAACTCGTTGAATCCTTCCGGTAGCACGAGTTCTCCAGACCTTAGGAAATTGAGAACATGGCGAAATATCTCACCATCTTGGTCGATGAGGTAGTTTCCTTGGTCATCTTTGGCAGGCGGGTAACGATGTAGCATGTCGTGGAATAGACTGTTTGGAACACTCGTTAAAGTGACCCTCGACGTCATGTAGATCTTACCACCAACATTCAAACCAACGTCCCCATTGGCTCTTGTCATGTCTTTCAACGCCATCTTGAGTTCCCCAAGCTCGAAGAAATCTGCCTCGCGTTCGAGCAGATGGAGATCACTGAACTCTTCCGGAAGCACCATCCTCCCGTACCTCAAAAAGTTGAGAACATGGCGAAACATTTCACCATCTCGATCAATTAAGAAGTTTCCCTGATCATCCTTGGGAGGCGGGGCACTTCCTCCTTCTAGCATAGAGCCAAAGAAACTGTTCGAATACCGCATCAGAGTGACACAAGATGTTTGGTAAATCTTCCCACCAACATTTAAACCAATATAGTCATCAGAAGCCTTGGCAGAATCCATCATTGTTGTTGTATTTACAGTTGTGGGTCGGCATCCATTCTACATCTTCCCAGCGTTGACGATTGACACGCAATATAATGTTAATACATGCATGCATTTCTGATGAAGCACTCGACCTGTCAGTGACTCAGACGCGTACTGACGATTAGCCTTTTTCCAGAGTGAAAGGTGTTTATTTTTCTGCACCCAACGTCACAAACGCTTTGTCTTATTATTCGCACATAAATAAAGATAAACTGGAATAACGAATTATATCATCAAAACCCACTCTATAACTTTCCTCATTCGTTATGTCACGGGTCTTGAGGAAGCAACAAGTTGATTATTTGTTATTCCTTGATTATTTTGATGTGAATGGTGATGGTGTTGAATCAAGGCTATTTGATAGGGGCCTCTTGTGCAATTCATTAAATGCAACTCGCAGTTGTTCCCTATATCATGTATGTAATTCTGCTTTCCGTATTACCATATCATCTACTTCTGTTTATTTCATGATTTGTGTAAACGCGGGATGCTTGCCATAAGGTTGATTAGTGCCGCTCTGTCAGTGGAATTGGGTGAAATTTAACTGGCCTGTTTGGGTGTTTGTATATTTTTGAAATTAATGGGCTCGTTGTGCGCTGATGCCTCCAAGCTGCATGAAACCCATATTTCAGGGTCATTTTGGTAAAAAAATGGAACTCATTGTTAGAATTTTGGATGAAAAAGCGAAATGATTTCAATATGTGATTTGCACTTTAGTGAGAATGTGGTTAAGAAATTCCTCTGAAAGAAAACTAATGTAACCCGTGCTTAAGGACAAGATCTAAAATTTGGGAGTCATCCTTAGCGATTTTCCAACACAAAATCACACCCCAAGTTAAGGGGGGGGGGGGAGGGGGTTGCAAAAACGCGACCCATTTGAGCGGCACATCCCCTTACACCGTTTTTGTCGACTAATCCCTGGGTTGTAAATTGTTGATAGATATTGTAAGATGCGGCGCCTACCCCGCGGCCCCAAGTATGTATCATGCCTGTGGGGCACCAAAGTCATTAGTTTCAGACGCTCGTCTTTTCTATTAACGCGGTACTTCTTTTAATCATCCACAGATTTCTATTCCAACCAGGACGGGGAGGGGGGGGGGGCAGGGATGGGGGTATCAGCTGTCTTCAAAAGTCCTGTCAAGCAAAGAAGAGGAAGAGGAAGAGAGGAGAAAATGAATAAATAGAAGAAGGAAGAAGAAGTAGAAGAAGTAGAAGAAGAAGAAGAAGAAGAGGAAGAATGAGGGAAAGGGCATGTGTATTCGTTTGTATCATTGTGTAGGATAGGCAAGGTATGAGATATTGATAGGTTTTTCCTGGGGGACGTGGGCATGTGCCCCTGTGCCAACTGGATCCGCCACCGCTTTGCCTCTCTCAATGTTTCTAGGAGAAGCTCCGTGATTTATACAAATTAATGTTATATGTCAACAAATTCTTACCCCCTCTCTATAATTGCCATCTGCCTTCATTTTCGGTGGTTGGTTGCCCCTTCTCTCCCCCTTATTATCTCTATCGCTCTCTCCTCGTCTCTCAATCTAGATCTCTGTTTTTTCCCTCTATAATGAGTCTTCCGGCATAATAATTATAGGGCTTTTTTGGTTGGTTGTCAGAGAATTTTGATTAGAAAATGAATCTCGCGTATAATACGATCTCTTTCACATTTTTCTTTCAATATATATTATTTTTTCCCTCTCTCTACTTCATACACACGCACACCTTCTCGCACACGCATACACACACACTCTCTCTCTCTCCTTCTCTCTCTCTTTTTTCTCTCTCTCTCTTATTTATCATGTTCATGATTCTTCATTAATAACGGTGTACATTCCCCCCCTCCTCTCGCTCTATCTATATTTTCCTTTCTCTCTGTCATGCACATCAAATTCCATTTCCCTCATGTTCAACCATGCGCTTTGCAATAATCGACATAAACTTTGTGATTGAGCTGGATGAGTAAGGATATTATTTTCTTTTGAAAAAAAAAATCATTGTTTCAAACGTGAACATTATTGTTTTACAGATTCTAATAAACAAAAATGAATAAAGTTGGAATGACATACACGACGGTTGTAAACCCAAAATGACAGGTGTTAATGTACATTTTAATGTCAAAAGCAAGACTCTATCCATCAGTCTGAAATTCATATAGGCCAACATGATTTTAAATGATTTATATTAAACCAGCCACAAGTAATGATAAAAATACCATAACAATGCTAAGTCATATGCGTCAATTAATATCATATTTTGTTCACGAAACTCCTCTTCTTCCTGTTATCAAATACAAAGTTATTGATTAAAATCATGACAGAAAAAACTAGTCGAACATTGTCATCGTCGAAAGGCGGAATTTAGAAGCATGTCATGTATGCTATGAATGCCATGTTTAACGAATGTTTGGAGCCAGAAGGGCGTTAACACATATTTGGAAACTAAAGCAAATTTCACCATGATAACTTACTCAAATATAATTAGACACTGCATCGAATTTGCACTGGAAAAAAAAATCATAGCTCCACAGATTTGTATTACATGACAGTTACATGTATTTCAATAAATGTTGACAGAATAAGCCAGTTCATAGATACAATCTGCGCAAGGGCAAATAAAGGTCATATGTACCAAAATTGTAAAACCCACCAAGACGAATACGATACATGCTCATGAAAGTAATGTAATCATTATCCATGTATTCACCGATGGGACATTCTCTGATACGCAGGTGGAATTATTCTTCTCAAGAGGGCAAACAAAAGGTGTCAATCACGAAGCACCTCCATATCACTTTGTCAGTGATTATTCTGAAATGCACAAAGAGGGACGTTTACATGTGTAAATGTAAAAGATTTGTGGATATTTTGGGGTCATTTATTTCAAAGCTAACTACAAACCTGTGTGTTCTACTTCGTTTCCTCTATGATTATATAATTCATTAAAGATAGCTCCCACGGTCAGTTGACCCTCGTCAGACCTCGCCGATAACGGTAACAATAAAGTTGATAAATGTGACACACCTTCATTATAAAATCTCTAGGATTCTGTCAATACGGCACGATAAATGAATAATGTCAATAAATTGATATCAATTACATAAAATGAGTGAAATTATTGTCTCTCAGAGGTCGAGATGCTGAACAGGCTTTGACAAGTAGCAGAATAAAAGTAGAACTAGAGGTTTGTTCTAGAATGAAAATCGGTGGCCTGTAAAACCAGTTGATGAAGAAAAAAGTTGAGGAAGGCTCATTTGCCATATATCTTACCCACAATAACAATTTTAAGAGAGGGAGAGGCACCATTTAGGAACGATTCATTCTTACAGATATCGTTATTGGTCATCATACCGTGTCACTTTATAATGATGGGATGTATATCCCTCTGATAGACATCCAATGCAAAAACGAACTTCAAAATGGCTCAAAATCCAATCGAGTGCAATCAGCACTGAGTTGAACTCGTAGGGTATTAGCAGGACTTCTACCCAACTGTTTGCAAAAGTAAGAAATTATATCGTCAACGCTTACATTTTCACCTTTATTGATTCTTTCCAAGACTGCCATTCCAGCAAACACACCTTTCATGATTTCACTGACGTAGGGACAAACACGACTGTGATCCTGAAAATTCTTGTAGACAAAACAAGGACTGTTCACACAGTGATAGAAGTGCAGGTAGCGTAGAGCGTTTCGTCGGTTTTGCATGAACTTGATGCTTTCGATATGTTCTTTAAACACGTCGAGTCCAAAGTAGTCTGCTTCGTTCAGAAGACGATTTACTTCATCTAGCGTGATGGCAGTGAGAACGCCACCGTCTCTGAGATAGGCAAAGATGTGATGGAACAGACTGCCGTCTCTATTCATGACGTAGTTTCCTTGAGGATCTCTGGTGACTTCTATCTCTCCAGCCAGCATCCTGGGGAAGAAAGCGCCACTCTCCTTCATCAAGGTTTCTTTCGTGGTATTGAAAACCTTGCCGTCGTCAAATAGCAGTCCAACGGACATCCTGTTTTGGATCACCTTCTTGAGTTCATCGAGCAAGAAGAAGTCCGCCTCACTCTCAAGTAGTTCATACTCCTTGAATCCTTCTGGTAGGGTCAAAAGCTCACCTGACCTTAAGAAGTTGAGGACGTGGCGGAAGATCTCGCCATCCCGGTCGATCAGGTAGTTCCCTTGGTCATCTCTTTTAGAAGGAATGGTGCCTTCGAGCAGGAGAGAAAAGAAACTGATCGGATATTTTGTCAAGGTGTTCCGAGAGGTCTGGTAGATCTTACCACCGACATTCAAACCGACGCCTCCGTCGTCAAATAGCAGTCCATCGGACATCCTGTTTTGGATCACCTTCTTGAGTTCATCGAGCAAGAAGAAGTCCGCCTCACTCTCAAGTAGTTCATACTCCTTGAATCCTTCCGGTAGGGTCAAAAGTTCACCTGACCTCAAGAAGTTGAGGACGTGGCGGAAGATCTCGCCATCCCGGTCGATCAGGTAGTTCCCTTGGTCATCTCTTTTAGAAGGAATGGTACCTTCGAGCAGGAGAGAAAAGAAACTGTTCGGATATTTTGTCAAGGTGTTCCGAGAGGTCTGGTAGATCTTACCACCGACATTCAAACCGACGCCCGAATCATTTACAATCTCAGTGACTGACGCCATTTTCGTTGTAGTATTAATATTCCTAGCCGTTATGGTATCAATGTATTCATCCTTTTCTCAATTATGTATTAATAGCTTGTGTGGAAATGGTACATATCCTGCACTGCGAACGAGAATTGAAGAAGAAAAAAATTGTCTAGCCTTCTACGATTTCTTACTTGTATTAATTGTCCCCATCTTTCTCTTCCATACAATCTTACAACTCATGAAACAATCAGAAAATTACCAGGAACATCAAAATCACATTTTAAGTAAAATAATGAATGCTTGGTAATTTCAAACCTTCCAAATTGCTAAATTCTATCGGTTTAGTTATTGAAGCGCATTGAACCGAGGCTATTTTATGGCACTTTGAACTTACTGGGTATTTCCCACAGCTTTCCTGCATGCCTTTATTTAGAACACAGGCATGACAGGCAAAACCGATGTGAGCTCCGTTGTATGCAAAATTGCATACCTAAGTCCCCCGCTCCGACTTTGATTTATATCGAATTTGCATTTTCATACATGAAGGTTACTACAGTAAGTGTATGGATTTGTAATGTACATTGTATGTTGGTATGATGGGGGTTTGGGTGTCGATCCGGTCACTAAACAAACATAAAGCCTTCTTTTTTTGCATTTAGATTTTAACGGAAAATATTTATGAAATAGCACTAAGTGGTATGAATATTGTCAATAACTCCCCCCCCCCCCAAGACAGACAAGGAAAACCACCATGAGGACAATTACCCCGACCCCCCCTGTTCATTAAAGGGGAAGTCCACCCTGATAAGAAGTTGGTTTTAATACTAAAAAAGCGGATTTCTTTCGGGGAGTAATTGTCTGGGGGATAATTGTCCTTGGGGGTAATAATTGTCCAGGGGGTAATTAATTGTCCTAGAACAGTCATTATAAAATGTTCATACCGTACCATGTATATCCAGAGGTTCTAGGACATAATGTAAGAGATAAGAGGCCTGTCGCTGCATACATTTATGTTTCTCATTTCTAGTTACAAAACAATGACAGTATTTCAGTATCAATGTTAAATCTGGACCCTCAAATATGTTCGCATAATCTGAAAAAAATATCAAATTACGAAAAAATTACGAAAATTCGTGTTTTTGTGACCTACAAGAACTTGGCAAATAAACGTAGAAATATGCTTTACAAAAATTGATATATGTTTATTCGTAAAAATAGAGAATATTAAATTTATGGGTTTACGCCAACCATTCACTTATTATCAACGCATTGAGCCCAAACAATCCAAAGGTCGTAAAGAACATATTTGCCTTCAGCGCTTGTAGGTACGTTTGTCGAGTGTCAACAAAAATCTCGAGATGTATGGAACATGATCAATATTAAACAAGATCGGACACCAGATTTGTGTTATTTATATGCATCGTGACAGATTGGACATTGGTACACTAGCTGCGAGACGACTTTGAACACGTAGCCAACGTAAAGGCCGGTAAAACGCCCCTGTTGATATGCGCAGGCGAATCATTTTGATTTGAATGTTGGCGAGGAATGTCTGCTTGACGATTTTAGGCAACTCTTACGCGCGATAGTGGTCGCATATTTGTAGTCTGTCAGCTCATGATTATCACATTAAGTTTGTTAATTTAAGCCATCACCAAAGCTGCCTCGATAGTTTGGAGTCATACGTTGGTCTGAATTATCGCGGAAAAGCAGACCAGACCTCGTACAACTCTTACTCGCGATAACAATATTTCCTTCTCTTAATATTGATGGCATATGCCGTGTGCCAGATTATGAACACAGCAACCATGTTAAGTTAAGGGATCACAGTTGGTTCGATAATAGATATGGAATCATACGTTGGTTTGAATGTTGGCGGGAAAGTCTACCAGACGTCTCGGACAACTCTCACACGCGATCCCGATAGTTTCTTCGCTTTGCTACTAAGTGATCGCATACCGTCTGCTAGAGATGACGAAGGACGATATAGGATCGATCGCGACGGTGAACTCTTTCGACATGTCCTCAATTTCTTGCGATTGCAGAAGTTAGTGCTACCTGAGGGGTACAACGAACTGAAGCTGCTGCAAGAAGAGGCGGATTTCTTCCAGCTAGATTCGATGAAAAAAGAGATACAGGAACTGATCGGAGATGAAGATAGTTCGCATTCGCCTTTGGCTTTGGAACTGATTAAATTGAGCGTCGGTGGGAAATTCTTTCAGACTAAACGCGACACCCTACACAGGGAGCCCGATTCGTTCTTCACCGACATGCTGAATGAAGAGACGATGACGCAAAGAGAAGTAAATGGGACTTACTTAATCGACAGGGATGGTGACAAATTCTGCAACGTTCTGGAATACTTGAGACTCGGTTGGATTCTACTCGACGATGCCTCGCACAGCATAGAACTTCTTCGAAACGAGGCGAACTTCTTCAGACTGAAAATCCTGGAAGAGCAAATCAAAAGCGTGCATCGCCTGCGCGGATCAAGAGCAACGACACCTAAACCTTCCATGGATTTATATTACTACCTCGCGAGCAGGTTCTGCGTTATTTACACCAACACCAAAGACCTGATTGGAAAAACGTGCTTTCTACCTCTGACTTTGGACAACTTTTACACCACATGCGGACAAGTCTACGTCGTATCTTTCCACCTAGAGAGAAGCAGAGGGGGAACCTCCACAGATGAGAGTCATACGATTCCTGGGTATGGAAAGAGCATTGTGAACTACCCTTCGAACAAAGAAGAACTTATGACGTACATCGGGCACAGAACTCAGATTTGGGAATATAAAAAGATACAGTTGAATGCAGATTGTTACAAGTTTACTTTTTGAAACATCATTATCCATGGTACTAGCTAAATGGAGGTTAAAACGGTATTTGGGTTAGTTCAAGATATTTTGTCACATAATGTTAACCGACCATCACAGATCACAGTATAGTGTATATGTTATAAGAATTAGTGTAGATGCGGAGATCCCGGGGGTGGGGGTAGCCTACTATGTAACCCCCCCCCATGTTATGTATATGTTTATGCTAAAATGCTCACGGTAAAGGATTTTATATTGCATTAATCCCACCTATATGAGTCAATACACAAATAAAACAATATATAAGTCATACTAATAGGCCCATTCTCAAATGTTATAATTATTATCAATAAACATAAATTGATAAAAAATGACACCTCCAAAAAAGTCATACATTTCAAAAGTTTGATAATGACTGACAGGTTGTAACTTGACTCCATCTTATTTGCCCTACAGACGCACAGACATACTTAAAATGATTGCCTTGGCAAAGCCTCAGTTTTATAAATGATTGCTTTACCTAGGCTGCCGCCGTACATATTTCTTGCGTATTTATCTGCATAATTAACTTTGAAGTAAACATAATTGTTTTGAAAACTATGTTTCAGTAGTCATTGTAATGGTGTTTTCGTTTCGTGGTGTTACTGGTGTGGTTGTGTGTATGAAGCCAGAATGTTCTATTCAGCGCATGCTTCGCCCGTCCACAATCACTAAAACATTTGAGCTATTGGGAGTTCATCTAAATTTTGCCTAAAAGTATTAACCAAATTGCACGAATCCAGTGCAATTGCGCAATTGACGCTAAAATGCGTCAGTAAATAATCCCCCAGGGCGGCGGAGCGACTTCCAAAGTGGGGAGAGGGAAGGGGGCATCAACAAAAAAGGGCACCGACAAAGGGAAATCTATAAGCGAAAATATACACCTTTTTTTTTTAGACATTGGTATATACCGGCCCCTACATTGTGATTACATTATCAGGGATGATTTCCTATATTTGTTTCTCTTTATACACAATAAAAGATATTGCTTAATACTTTACATTTGGGTGTGATGGGCTGAACATTCATTTGCGAGCGAGCGAAAAAAATTGGGGTCGCAGTGCGAAAAATGACATCCTATAAAGAGGAAAAGAGTCAATCCTGATGGGATTATAAGCACATCCTTATGACGGAAGACTGAAAAGACCTTTGATAAGTAACATAATCATATAATCTATAAGTGCGAGCGAGCGTAGCGTGCCAGCTTTGAGGAAATAGCTCTTAGTCACTTGTAATAAGGGGCGCTTTTAATGATGAGGGAAAAGGAGACATTTATCGAAATGGATAAGACACTTATTAGAAAAGAAAAGGTGCACGTGTTCGTACAAAGGGTATGTATTATAAGTGAAAATGGGGCACTTCCTACACCTACAAAAAAAGTTACTAACCAGGGATGAAAAAAGCACTTATGAGAATGGAAAATGTGCATTTGTTGACGGAAAAGGGTACCCATCAGACTTTAATTGGGGCATTAATAAGAGGTGATGATTGTCCGATCTACAAATCCCCCCACGGCGCTTCCGGACTTCGTGAGCTCGATGATGAGACGATCTGTTGGCTCAATAAGGATCTTCCTATCTAGATGATGTACTCCCTGATATTCTTTGCACGAACGAACGAACGAACGAACGAATAAGAGGTGAAAAGGGGGCATTTATGGAAGGGGATAGGTCCCTTATTAGAAAGGAAAAGAGGCACGTATCATTGCTTAAAGTGAAGTTCTCAGATGTGAAAAGGGGTACTCATTGTACCTGAAAAAGGGCACTTATGAGAATGCAAAAGGGGCACTTATAATAAAGGAAAATGTGCTATAGTTGAAAGAAAAGAGGCACCGATCAGATTTTGATAGGGGCATTTATCGGAAGTGAAAAGGGGGCTTTAATGAGGGGGGGGGGGGTAGTTGCTCTTATTAAAGAGAAAAAGAGGCTCATGTTATAATAAACAGGGCACTTATCAAAAGGGAGTAATTAAGAAAAGGGGAATGGGCACTTATAAGAAGGAAAAAAGAGCATTTGTTATAGAAGAGAAGGGGCACATGTCAAATAAAAGGGGAAGTTATTAGAGGTGAAAAGGGACGCTCATCATAGGTGAAGAGAGCACTTATTAGGAGGGGAAGGGGCACTTATCAAATTAAAACGAGTATTTCTCAATTTCGAATAGGGAGCAATTATCGGAGGTGAAGGGGGCACTTTATCTTTAGTGAAAAGAAGTAACCTCTCGTACCTAAAAAGGGTCATTTACAAGAGATGAAAAGGGGCATTTATGAGTAGGGGAAGGTGCTCTTTTTTAAAATAAATGGGGGCACTCATTTGCATCATTAGGAACGCTCATCATAGATGAAATGAGCACTTATTAGAAAGGAAAAGGGGCACATGTGAAAATATAAGGTGCGCCTATCCAGGAGTACTTTTTACAAAGAAAAAGGGGCACTTTTCAAAGTAAAAAGGGCGCCACTCAGATTTGAGTCTTTCTATGTAAAAAAGGGCAATTTTTAGGTACTTGAAAAAGTGGGAGGGGGCCATATGGCCCCACTAGTACGTGTATGAGATTCGAATATCTGGCGATGACAGCAATAAAGACCTATGGCAAGACATGATTTAATACGGTTTTAACTTTGCTTGCTTTGCAGATCCATTCTTGCTTATTATTTGCTCCTCTCTTTTTATCCTTCTTCTCTCAGTCTCTCTTTAAACGATTGCTTTCCTTCCAAATAGACTGTCACATTCCACTCTACACTCTCTTCTCTATTTCTCTTTCTTTTCCCATAAATCTTCCTGAAGACAACAAATGACAAATTTTAACTCTCTTGTTACATGTAATCATCATGATACCTTTATTATATTCAAGAAAAAGTTTTACATAAATGTATTCCTAGCAAAACACTTTTGAATCATATTTCAATGATTGAATCCTTTAGCATGTGATAGGTTTCAATACTCGTTTCAAGACTAACCACTCGATCATTACACCTCTCGAGCTGAGAGCCTTGCTGATTATTAATTGGGCTGCTTTGGAAATTATTTTCACAATCATCAGGATCCAAAGTCTATTAGCATTCAAAATGACATGTACTCAGTAATAGCTTTGACTGAATGCATGTTATTTGTTACATCCTCTTGCATCAGTCAATGCTTGAAATGTCTTTATTTAAAAAACCTGATGTTTGTAAGGAGGAAGTCACAGATGACCAATTCAAAAACAGACGGAGACTCATTATTATTGCCTAATTCTATCTCTTCCTTATACTCCAAAGAGAGAATAGGGACTGAAAAGTGATACAAGCTATTACAAGTATCGCTTATCCTTCAATTTTACCAGACCTGAAACGGTTTCTTTTGTAAGATCTTTCAGGAGCTCTGATGACTAAGGAAAGGGTTATGCTTTTCCCAAAACAAATGTGTCCCAGACAAAACAACTCACTCCACTTTCTGTTCTCTTCTAAGCATTTTAGACACATTTTCCAATTGGTTTGAAGCCTTGTATTCTTGGCTTCAACATGTTCATTTCTGGACTACTCAACAGATTGACAGGTGATTTGCATCTTAGCATGACGGTACTCATAGACTCAAAGGACACCTTTTGGGATGCATGGATGACCCCCTTCTCCATTTTCGAATGGAAATCTGCATGGTCCAGTGCAACATGTATATCTTCACGAGT
Organism: Strongylocentrotus droebachiensis; assembly: GCA_035222895.1. NCBI lineage: Eukaryota > Metazoa > Echinodermata > Echinoidea > Camarodonta > Strongylocentrotidae > Strongylocentrotus > Strongylocentrotus droebachiensis. The sequence goes on from JAVYIG010004444.1 coordinate 39,427, forward strand.
TCTTGGGGTGCTGAATGAAAGCGCAAAGGACACATCTCACAAGGCATATCAATGAAGTTCCGTTTCTTAGCCATTGTCGTATCTGATGGACTACATAGTGGTCAAGCTCACTTAGCAGATCTGCAGGAGTACAGTGAGGCATTGATCTCAGGCTCAATAGATTCACCTCTTCCTCTCCTCTGAAAGGTTTTAATTACAGAAAAAAACTATGGAGCGGCAAAACTCACTAGGTAGATCTAAGGTGCTGATTGCAGGCTCGCACCATCATCTCTCTTTGTCTTTGACCAATTTTATTTTATGAAAAATTCAAGTCTGCACAAGATTCTTGAGGCGTTTATTCCTCAGTGTACATCGGTTGCTTTCCATCGTCACCTGGACATCGTCTGAAGGGAAGCTAGACATCGTCTGAAGGTCACCTGGACATTGTCTGAAGGTCACCTGGACATCGTCTGAAGGGAAGCTAAAAGCTCCTTGTACGACCTCACTTCAGCCTCCAGCTCTTCAAACTATCAAAAACAAAGGAAATAGAATAGAACGTAGATGAGTGAGTGTAGTTAGAGCCTTTAAGGATACTGTTTGATTTTCACCATGACAGCTCAGTTGTATATTCCATGTGCTTAAAAAAAAAAATGACCAAGTCAGGTTAACAGTTAACAGAGGAAAAGAAAAATGACTTTCTCCTTAGGAATACTGGAAATTGAATGTTCTAGTATTTAATTAACTATCTACAGATAACAACTGAATTACTAATTTTCCTTGAAAATGTGATGTTTTTTATTTTTCATAAATCAAGAATGAAATAGGGCTTTTGTAGAATATTTTTTAGATGATCAAGCTTTAATATGTCACATTTTCAAGCAATATAAATCGGGACAATAACATTTTTCACACTAAAAAGTTACAAAAACTTGGTAAGGGTATGAATAATTTGTTGATTGTAAAGATCATCTAAATTTCGAGATATTTCGATGAGGTAAAAAAAGAGAAGACTTTTATCAAACTCAGCTCTACTGACATACATGTATGCATATAATTGAACTTGTGAAAGTATGGAGCTCCTATTTTTTTGGTACTCATTCATAATTATTACCCTATTTTTGTGCACTACTTTTTTGCACTATAAAATTGAGTCAATATGGCTTAAAATGAAAGTTACTTGTTTGTATAACCTCAGCCAGCACCAACCTACCTTAGTTCTATTGCTAAGTTGGATCCTTTCTGGGACTTTGAGCTCGTAGTTTGGAATGGCCATGGCTGTCTTGAGCTTGCTCACCTGGTGCTCTGCCTTCACCTGCCGAGCTTGCAAACGGTCAGCAGCAGCTTTGTTTGATGCTTCCTATATAACAACAACGATAACAATAATAAAGTATTTATATGGTGTATTACAGTATTTTCCATATATAAATCATGTCCCAATGCGCTTTACGATTAAACAGAAGATGTGAGTTTTGAGATATTTGTATTTAGAGATTGCTGGTTGTGAAGAAATCTGGGTAGGTTATTCCAGTTTGGATGAGGAAAGTTTTCAATAATTGTGTTTTTTCTTTTTGTTCCCAAATGTCAATGATATCTAACTTCACAAATCCTGAAGCAAAAAAAAAAAAATACTTTAAATAGTTCCAGGACACTAAGAGGGTTAGTCAATTAAAGACCCCACATGATGCTCTTGACTAAACATAGTCAGATTGATTGTTTAAAGGAGAATTTACATAACACCAAGACAAGGGCTTTGATTAAAAATACCTGGATACATTAAATCAGTTTGTCATCATTATTTCAAAATGTCAATTCACTAACCTGAAGATGCAGATAAGCAGTACATTTGCTTCCCACAGCCAGGGCTGCACTTCCAGGGGGAGGGGCCTCACCGGAGGAGATGTCTACATGAGATGATCTGGTCAGTGTGGCAAGTGGGTGATGCAGTCTTCTAAGATTTGACAACACTCCCTCATCCTGACATGTGATACCCACTGCAGTTATAAAATATGAAATAAATGGAAATGACCTTGATAACAACAGAATTGCTACTTGCTGAAATCTACAGCTTGTAATCAAATATCCTTCAGATTAAAAATAAATGACAAAAATTGTCCTATAGCAATTGATAGATATAATATTCCAATTACGATAACCTGTTATATCTAAAATAAAATTGCCACAAGTGTGTGTTTCCACAGTAAAGTAATACACTCATGATGTTCACATCATTAACTTCAATGGATGCTAAAGCAATTACATTGGAATATGTTACAAATCACACAACAACAAAATGTCACAGCAATTATACTGAACATAGTTAAAAATTATATGTTCATATATTGTAAAAGAACTCAATCTTGCATAAGCTTTTAAAAAGCTTTGAGAAAATAACATGTATACTCAATGATGTAATCCTGATACAGATCGAAGGTCGTGACCTTCGAGGTCATTGATTTACTTACCTTTAGACTGTCCTCTCTTCAATCCCAGCATTCCCTCCAGTGACCTAACTGCATGAACTACTTCCAGCATGACCTCAACTTGTTCCTCTACTGTCTCATCTATGAACGAGTACTATGGAGAAAGAAATATTGGTAGAAATTAGTGTGATCTATTTAGTCTATTAATCAATGAACAAATAAGAACTTTCTAGGCTCATATTACATGATAAATTTCCAATTGATGAAAGAATTATGAAGCACAGAATTTCCTTATTTCCTAAGAATGAAGGAGGAAATCAAGTATGCGTGTAACTTTTGCATTAACTGACAGTGTGCTTATCTAAACAGAAAATTTCACATATTTTATGTATCATATCCTTATATAATAAACTGTACAAGATACAGAAAGAACTGCCCCTCCCCTTTCCAAGAGGCATTCCATCACAAGAAAAATGCAGACACCCTCAATTCTGTGTTTTAATTTAAAAAAAATATAAAAAAATGTTCCACTTCAAGTCTTTAGAGTCACCCCCCCCCCATGTGCTGCTACAGTTGACAACCATCTTACCTCTTGCAAGGTAGGGTACGGAGCTACACAGATACTAGGACACTCGTCATTCTGTTGCCTTGGCAACCTCTGAAACAACTCTTCAGTCAGAAAGGGCATGATGGGATGCATGAGACGAAGGGCGCCATCTATCACTGTGTGAAGAACATTGGCTGACGTCATACCTTCCTCTGTCTCAGTCTTGCTTAAAGGCTCTTTGATGCACTCCTGTATTTACGAGGTATGAAATAATCATGCATGAATAAAACTATAAGTGTAATATCAAAACACAAGGCAAATTCTGAATTGATGATTTGTTGAGTTCTGATAAAGGAGAAAATAATTAATTTTATTTGTTCAACTTGCATGCAGCAGAATATCACGTTTAGTAATTGCACAGGGTCATTCCATGTCAAATCACCCAATGGTTTACACCCTACCATTTTTGATTTTGATGAAACTTAGTGTACTTGTTGAGTGTGATCTCACAGCACCAAATCCCAAATTTTAGGTCAATCGGGTGAGGGGTTTGGGAGATACGGCCCATCAAATTTTGAGATTTTTTCAAAAATGGGGGTGGCGGGCATACCTTTGAACCCTTGTATCTCGGGACCTAATGGGTCAATCTTCACAAAATTTGTATTGTTGGAAAGGGTATTCAATAAGGATTCCAAATCTGCCGCCATTTTGAAAATTCGTACATGTTGGGGTACTTTGACCTCTTGACCTAAGATTTGACCTTGAAATTGACCTTGTGGATCACGTGACCTTGACAATATTTTTAATGAAATGTAACCTTTGACATGTTCACTAGAACATATAAAAGTTTCAGAGATATAGTATTTTTTGATTAGGAGCAATAAGGATTGAAAGTATCCATACTTACAGATATTCACAATAAACTCTATTATAATGTATACAATACATGCAATATGCACAGTACAACATACATCTTCCACATGCTTTTTTGTTCTAGGCATATCCATTCTAAATGTCAGCAGTACTTGAATAGAAATAAAATGACAAGTTCATATAGGCCTAAAGGGTTAACAGGATGTATGGCTTTAGGCCTCTGAGTCGGTTCTAGGATAATTACCCCCCTGGAAAATTAACCCCAAGGAAATGTCCCCCCCCCCCCCCCCCCCCGAGGACAATTTACCCCCGAGGACTATCACACCCAGAGGACAATTACCCCAGAAAATTACCTCCTAGCAAATTCTGCCCCCCCCCCGAGGACAATTACCCCCCAGACAATTACACCCTAGGACAATTACCCCTCGGACAATTACCCCCTAGGAAAATTACCCCCCCCCCTATTCGTTAAAGGGGAAGTCCATCCTGATAATAAGTTGGTTTTAATCAAAGCAGATTTTTTTTCGGGAGCTTATTATCCTTGAGGGTTAATTTTCCAGGGAGGGGGGGGGGGGGGGGGGGGCGCAATTGTCTGGAGGGTAATTGTCCTCGGGGGGGGGGGGGGACAGATTGTCATAGGTGGTAATTTTCTGGAGTTAATTGTCATCTGGGTGTGATAGTCCTCGGGGGCATAATTGTCCTCGGGAGGGGGGGGGGGGGAACATTTCCTGGGGGTTAATTTTCCAGGGGGGTAATTATCCTAGAACCGACTCAGAGGCCTCAAGCCATACATCCTGTTAACCCTTTAGGCCTATATAAACTTGTCATTTTATTTCTATTCAAGTACTGCTGACATTTAGAATGGATATGACTAGAACAAAAAAGCATGTGGAAGATGTATGTTGTACTGTGCATATTGCATGTATTGTATACATTATAATAGGGTTTATTGTGAATATCTGTAAGTATGGATACTTTCAATCCTTATTGCTCCTAAACAAAAAATATTATATCTCTGAAACTTTTATATGTTTAAGTGAACATGTCAGAGATTACATTTCATGAAATTTTTTGTCAAGGTCACGTGATCCACAAGGTCAATTTCAAGGTCAAATCTTAGGTCAAGAGGTCAAAGTACCCTAACATGTACAAATTTTCAAAATGGCGGCAGATTTGGAATCCTTATCGGATACCCTTTCCAACAATACAAATTTTGTGAAGATTGACTAATTAGGTCCCGAGATAGAAAGGTTCAAAGGTAGGCCCGCCACCCCCATTTTTGCAAAAATCTCAAAATTTGGTTGGCCGTATCTCCCAAACCCCTCACCTAATTGACCTAAAATTTGGGATTTGGTGCTGTGAGATCACACTCAACAAGTACACTAAGTTTCATCAAAATCAAAAATGGTCGGGTTCAGATTTTCAGATTTTTTGGGTGATTTGACATGGAATGACCCCACATGAGAAAGATTTCTCCCTTAATACCCTGATATATTTCCATACATGCCTACAGACAGTTAAACAATTTGGACCAAATTGTGATATAACTTATACGTAGTCCATTTTTTCATTATATGGAATTATAAACAATATTTAGTAGAATTGTTATCATTTTGATAATTCCAGAATCTTTGAATACATAACCGTTCTCAAGCATTGGACCGTTGACTTTTTCCGATAATGACCAGTACCAACATTAATCTCAAAACTGGCACTAAATCAAACAACTAGAGAATTTTGTGACAAAAATACCCTTTAAAAATAATTGCAATCTTTTGTTCCTGACAATTTTTGTCATTAAATACCAGAAATACCAGTCTCCGAGCTCAGAACCTTACCAGATAAACATCACACAGGTTGTGCACCCAGAACCTATAGAGGGCAGTTGTCACCATCGGAAGGTCCACCTCATTGAACCCTTTATGGCAGGCCTGTATGGTGGTTGCCAGTTTGTGGAGAATCCAGAGATCCATTGGAGTAGCCGAACGTAAAACCTTGAAAAAGAATAGATTACGTAAACACCATCATTATAGTACTTTTTAGGTGCCTTGATGGATAGTACCCTGGGATAGATATGTGAGCAAAATGCAAAATGCAAAAGTAGCTTATGGATGAAATCTGAGAGCTAATAAAAACATGAGAGATTATTGACCTGAAACAAATTGTCTGATCATTGTGATCGAATTTTACAGATCAAAACTTGAATGTGTAAAGTATTCTAGTTAAAAGTTACTTAAATATACCACTTTATAAACATATTTTCTTGGGAATAACTACATGCAGAACCCGGCCCCCCCCCACTCAGTGTTATTTAGGTTACGCGTATGCTCGTTCCCTCTTTTTGAAAGCACCCCCTATCTGAGGACTGCCAACATTTCCGAACCCCCCTTTTGCGGGCTTTTTGCAGGCTTTTCCTGCCTTGGAGACCCCCCTAAATACGGAAAAATGCTCAATGTACCCCCCTAAATTTGGAACAATTTCTCAGGAGTCCAAAGAATTGAGAGAAAAAAAGAAAAACACCCCCTTTTTAAATAAATCTCCGGGTGAAAAGTCAAATACACCCCTTTTTTTACAATTCTCGGGCCGGACTTTGTCGCACGAAAAGTACCCCTTTACCGGACATTTTGGTAACACGCATGCGGTCATTCCGACCCCGGAGTTGGGGGGCCGGGATGCAGAATAGCCCGACAATTGTTTTTTAAAAAAGAGCCATATCCTATTTCACATAACATCCAGATTTTGAAGACATATATTTTCTCTGTAATGTATGAAATCAGGTTGCACATTTTCAAATTCTCCCTTGATTTTTGGTATAGTAATTGAAACAAATAAATCATTGTAGATGACATTGTGTGTACATACCTCATCGATGGGCTGTGGGCTGAAATCCTTTTCAAAGGCAGACAGAGCAAACTTGCTAGCATTCCAGATCTTGTTACAGAAATGTCTGTACTCTAAGACCTGGCCTATGTTCAAGTTGATATCTTGACCTACCAGGAATAAAAACATGACAAGATGAAGATGACTATGTCTCTAGTATGCCACCGCCTTTATCTGGTCAAGCTTGTACATACTTGTTCAACATTGGTTCAATGCTTTTCAAGTTAACACTTCAATGACCCTGTGATCTTTCACCTTTGACCTCTTGCACCTAAAATATACTCAGTTCATCCATGCATGCTCATACCTACTTGATCCCAGTTTGATTAAACATTCACTCAACGGTTCTTGAGTGGGATGGACGTATGGAAAATTAAAAAAAATAATGCCTTCGGTGGTGGAGGCATAATGAAAGCTACAATTACAGTACCATTTAACATTTTTTCATGATTTTTCCACGAGTTAATACCATTACAGATATTTGTTTATTTTTTCTCACAGTTTTTGTTCAAAAGAAAACCAACTAAAAGATCACAAAGATTCAGGAGGCATTTAATAGCTATTTGTGACCTTGCTTCTTGTTAGCTGATGAGGAAATATATCTTTCCTTCTAGAAGAGGACCAGGATAATTTCAATGTAACTTCTCTAATTTTCTTCTACTGAAATCAAGATGATGACTTATATACTAATAATGCAGCTCTTCAGACTTTCTAAACATGATTTTCATGATTTTAATATGCAAAACAGAAAGAATTTTATCAGGTCTATTATCTTGACTATGATCAGGATACTCATGAAGAGAACATACAGCATGTCCACACACAAAACAATTTATCCCGAAACTCTATAACGAAACGTCGTATAAAGAATAATCATATAAATTTCAGAGTGTCCACACACAAGAAACGTCGTTTAAATAATCATCGTATAAATTCCAGGATGTCCACACACAGAAGAAAGTAATCCTGAAACTCTACAGCGAAATGTCGTATAGGTGCGCAGTTTGCTACTGCGGTCATGAAATGGAAGCGGAAATGAGAGGTCTGGTCTCCTTTCGCTCGAGGTCACGTTAAGCCCCGCCCAATTAGTTACACTAGTTACACTTCCCCTGTCCACACACAACATTTTCCGTGATTAGGCATGATTCTTTATTGAGTTCTAATTCGAAACGATGCCCAAACCTGCGTTTCGTTAGACTAGTTTCGTTATACGACGTATCGTTAGTGAGCGTCCACACACACAATTTAATCGTAAAACTATCGCGAAACGGTATCACTATCGCGAAACGGTATAGCTAATCACAGAACATGTTGTGTGTGGACAGGGGGTATGACTCGCTCGCTCGCATGCATCACTCACCTTGGGAGTTGTAAGAAGCGAGGGCAAACCTTAGCGCATCCGTTCCACACTCTGGGATGCCCTGTGGGAAGTCTGACCTCTGACCTTTCATCGCGACCTTCAGTTCTTTCGGGTCAAGCTTCAGGTTTCCATGGAGGAGGCTTGATTGCAGTTGCTGCACGGTACACATACACAGAAAGCATTGGAAGCATGGCATGATATTGGCATTGATAGTGCTTACTACTGCTTGTGACTTCTAATAATACAGTCAAACCTCCTTTAGTGACCACCTGTATAGAAAGACCACATGTCTACAGATACCACATTTTTTGTTTCCCTTGAAAATGGTTTCGATTCGACGGACAGAGTGTTTTCCACTGTAACCTAGCCTGCGTCTATAAACCAAGGGAGGGGCACGTTAACACACAACGCAGGCATCAGTCATTCTCTTAGGTTGGAATTGAATCCACGATCTTTTGTTCGACAGGCAGAGGATTTACCGACTGAGCCAACTTGCCTCCTCAAAGGCTGTATGAGTTGTCACCGCTACAATGGAGCTTTGCCTTGCCAGCCTACTCAATTCTGTCTCATAATTAGGCCTTAAAAAAAATGATGTTGTCTTGTCCTTTAGGTGCCAAAACATGGGTCGGTCGGTCGGAAATCTTTTTTTTTTATATATACAACATGTTTTTTGTAGACCTTAAAGACGTTATAATACGGAAATGCAGACTGCAACAGAATATTATTATTATTATTATCATGAAGATGAGGGATTTATATACCTCTAGAGAGACACCATGGATGACATCTAGAGGATCGATCACATTCCCGAGGGATTTGCTCATCTTACGACCATGGGCATCTCTCACCATAGAATGAAGGTACACCTGAAATATTACAAGTTTGGTAAAAATTATAAATCAGACCAAAAAAAAGTTGTAATTTAAGTCCATCTATTGAGAAAAACATTATCAAATTGGCTAGGTAGAGGTTGAATTTTGAGACAAGTTGGATAAAAATTCATTTTGAATCGATTGCACGAAGACTTGCTGAAAATCAGATGCACTGAGGGGCACCAGCAAGTTCGTGTACAATTGGGCCTACAGCTACGTGTTCAAAAAGTTGGGACTACCCAGTTTCTTAGTTCTTAAGTCAGCTATTAAATATTTTGTAACAAGTTTGTAACAGATATCAAACATATGTAGTCTTGAACATCAATCTTAATGGATTCTTTTAGAATTATATTTTTTATAATTACTAAAACTTATTACAAATATACCGGTAGGTATGATTACTAGAACAACCAAATGGATATAATAGAGAGGCATACTTTGTGGAATGGGAGTTCTCCTGTCAGCTGTTGGCCCATCATCACCATCCTTGCTACCCAGAAGAACAGGATATCATAGCCAGTCTCTAGCACTGAGCTGGGGTAATACTGCTGAAGGTCTGGTGTCTACAATCATAACAGAGAGAGAGAGACAGACAGAGGGAAAGAGAGAGAGAGAGAGAGGGAGGACAGGAGAGAGGGGGAGAGATACAGAAAGAGAGTGAGAAAGAGAGAGAGAGATATAGAGGAGAGAGAGAGAAAGAGAGAGAGAGAGAAAGAGAGAGAGAGAGAGAGAAAACAAACCTGATCAACACTGTTGTGCTACATAAGCAAAGTTCGATATAGTACTGGCAGGGTGCTACATAAATGTTTTTTTCCACTTGCTCAAGTGAGTAAGTAAAGTATAAAATTGCTTGCCAAAGCATAAATTCCACTTCCCCTATTTTTAGACTCGAGAAGATGATTGTCTAAATGTTTGAAATTGTAAACAAGATCAGAGAGCATTTACAATCATTGTGGTGGTCTACACAGTGTATTGTGCCTTAATAATATGTATTAGAGAGTCTTTTGCTGGTAATTCATAGTCAACTTGCCCTGTCGAGTATTTTTATACAGAAAATTCAGTCATCCATGTTGTCAGGGATGTGGTTTGAAAATACATCACAAGAAAATGGGTCAGCATTTTCCCATCCAAACAAGAAAAAAGATTAACTGATCATTTCATACAATAACAGCTTAATAGCACTGATTACAATTACCTTATGAGGCCAACCGTGCACAGCGAACGGGAAGAGAGCTGAAGAGAACCAGGTGTCTAAGACATCCTCATCTAGAAATACAAATAATCAAAATTTTCATCTCATTCTTCTAAGATCCAGCTAACTTTATATGTAGTTTTGTCTACAGATAAAATGATGATGGCATGCTATCTTAGATGCTTCTCCATTTCCTTCAACATGTAATCTGTCTCTGAGATCTATCCAGTTACAATTAACCCGTTGAGTACTAAATTCTCTAATTCCCATGGGCTTAATACATGTTCCAGTAGGCAATGTGTTGACTGCCACAATTGTTGTATCCCATCTACATGTATCCTTTATCTGTCTATGTGTTTGTGTGTCAACCAATCTATTCCTCTTTTTGTAGTATCTGTTTAGCTATCAATGTATCTATCAATCTATTCATCTACATCAACCTTTCTATATATGCATCTATATACTTATTTATTGAAATGTATCTGACTAAATGTAAGTCTACATAAATGCAATGTATTTCTGTCTACATGTACATGTATATGTCTATTTATAAGTCTACAGGTATCTATTTATCTATTTTAATATGCCCTCTTACCTTGAGTAAGCAAGATTCGATGACCTTCTACTCCATATTTTTTGCTTGCTTTTTCTCTGGCTTCCTCCTCAGTGTGTCCACTCACCCAACAATCACTTTCCTATCAAACAAAACAAAAATTATAAGACTTGTATTTTAAATAATTTATTATTGTATTATTTTTTAACGGCTAACTATCAGATATCAGCTCAGTAATGGTCACCATATTTTCAACTGGCTTAGTGTGTTATAGGTGGTGTGTCCCTTTTGCAGGCTGAAAATATAAACAAGAGATAATACCAACTAAAAACTCCCCTGAAAAGATTAGAATTGGCAGTTGCTTTCAGGTGGAATTATATCGACCAAAAAAAAGTCACTCACTCACTCAATAGTGTCTGATAGTAAATTCTAGAAAGTAAACAGGTTTCCTTGCATAACTTGAATACTAGGACAATGCTTACGTTTAAATTTCACAGATAGGACCTACATGACATACTCATAAATCCTGCAAAGTTCTGCAGAATTCAACACTACCTTTATCAAAATGAAACTTGGAAGTGAAATTGGTGCACGAACTACAACAACCTATAAACCAAAATACTAAATTGTCAAAGCTATTAGTATATGTTAGTCTGTGTGTTTTGAACAATTACCCTTTACTGCTGCAGTCACAATGAACAACTTGGACATGAAGTAGGTATAGTACACACATACCCCAGTGGAATATATAAACACATTTTACCAGTACTTTTTTCCCTCTACAATGGTGATCCCACCCTATCTACACAACAGTATTAATGTCCTTTGACAGAACACTTATTTACATCTGCCACTCTCCACCCATGTGTAGTAAACTGAAACTTGATGAGACGTAAATCCTCAAATGTGGGCAGCTTTGGTGTAATAGCAGGACTTTATGAATGCAAGGAGCAGCCCCTTGGATGGAAATGTGTGCAATATGCGCCTCGGAATAGAAATTCTAGATAGACGGCGCAATAGAAATGCCTACTATTATCATTATTATTCATATACATGTAAATGTAGCTGTCAAGAGCCTACACTGAGCACTATTTGTATAAGAGTAGGGGGAAACCCCGGTGTAGTGGTCTACCTGCACACCCCCAATCAGTTATAATGGGAGGAAAGACCCGAGGGTTACAGTGATTCAATATCTTTTTGAGTGCTTTAAGAAGCCCCTAAGGTGGCTGTTATTACTACATTACCTTGTGTATTCAAATTCTTTAGGCTTGTGTTGAAACAAAAAAGCAAGAAATAGCCAAAGTTTGCTAACACAAGGCCATATTTACCATCATGTCAGCAGGATCCATCCCTTGTATTTCCACGCGGTACGCAGGAATACGGTGACCCCACCAAAGCTGACGGGATATACACCAATCTCTGTAGGGGTGAGGAGATTTATAGAAAAAACACGTCCAGAATCCTTTTAAATGCTGTTTTGATTTTATTTTTTAGAAAGTGGAAATATTCACGTACTGAATTTTGAAAGCCCAAAATTTGCCCTCAAAATAAAGTAATGCAACTATTTTTACAGTGCACTGCATGTGATGATAGTCCTCTGGTTTCGCAAACAAAATGATGGAACTGACAAACTGCACATCAGATTGAGGGGCTTGACCATACTTTACATGAACATTTTATTGTCCTTGGTTCGGACTAAAGGAACAAACAGTGGACTGCTACAGTCAACTTTTGTTACACATAGAATGAAAAGGTTTCATGTACCAGTATTCTAAATAATGTGGCAGTTTAAAGTGAGTAAACAGCCGATAACATTTTTTGGGGGAGAAAAGCAAAACCTGATGACTCCTGCATCAAAAGAAAAAATCAATCAATGGTTATCATTTTTGACTGAAATCAATGAAAAGTCTCTAGTATAAGCCTAAATAAAAGATGTTGTATTGCCCGTTAGGTGCCAAAACATGGGTCGGTCGGTCAGAAATCTTTTTTTTTTCGTTTCCCTCTTTGGGCTGATATTTTTCAGTTTTGAAATGCATTAATATTTTTTTCTCTAAAAAACAGTAAAAAAAAAAAAAAAAAAGTTGCCCATAGATTTCAAGATTTTTGGATCGGTCGCAAAGGACAATACATCATCTTTTTTGTTTACTAAAGGCCTTATGAGAAGTCTCTAGTATTATGAAAATGCTGGATTCATTAAAGAGAACATACCTGACATTTGTAAGCCAATGCCTCCATGTCTTGTGGTACACAGCAGGTATTATCTCCAGTTCACCAGTCTCAACCGATCTCAGTGCTCTCTGGCCCATCTCAGAACACTTCACAAACCACTGAGATTTGAGAAGTGGCTCAACAATGTCACCTGACCGACTGCACAGTGAAAGAGAAGGATGCAAGAGAGAGGCAAGAGAGATAGACAGAGAGGGGGAGAGGGAGAAAGAGAGAGAGAGAGAGAGAGAGAGAGACAGAGACAGACAGACAGACAATGATACATCTATCAATAACAACATTTTTTAGGGATATTAAGTATCTAAAATTCTTTTAACCTCCCCGGTATATGTTTGAATACCACTTGAATCTTGATAAAACATGCTCGTTTGATGTACTGCAGCCCTGAGGCTCATCATACAACAGGTTAATCAATTTAGAATCGCAGTATGCTTTCGTTTCATTGATTAGCTTAGTTTTTAATTCTTTGTCCTATTGAGCACAAAATATCTTTATAAAATTGAAGTAAAACACAGCATACTGCTGTTTTAGTTAATCATAACATCAGATTTTGGAATTTCTACTGCAAGGGCAATAACTAGTTTACAGTCGAATCAAAGTCTCAGATTTGTATATCAACATTTTGAGTATAAGTTTTACTTGCTCTTATCCTTTGTGAAGGGAATATAAAAACAACTGAAATGCGGACTGCAAACCCTTCCAAATATGAAATCAAACGCACATGATTCTTAAGATAAGATAATACTAAAAATTACATCTTACCTACAAATTGGGAGAGACATAGGGTTGTCCTCTGTTCTTCTATACAATCCTCTATCTTTGAGTGCTTGTATGACAGCCTGGCGGGCAACAAAACGCTTCATTCCCTTTGTATAAAAACATTCACAAGAAATACATGTACATTACTGTTCACACTTAAATAAAGGACATTGCAAGGATTTTTCAAGGTGAAAATCATAATTGAATACTCTCCTCAAATTATAGTGGCAAAATTACAGTAATTTTTCTTTTGAAATTTGAATTTTGCAACTGGCAGTATTTTATCCACCCAATCTGTTGTGTACGAAATGAGGGCATCAATTTTCTCTTATGGAGTCTTTTGATATGAAAGTTTCATAAACTCACTTGCTGCTACAGGTAAATTTGGAGATACATTTTAGAGGGCTTGCTATTAACTCAACTGACCTCCTGAAAAGTAGTTTCTATATACATTTCTTGATAAGTTTCCTCCAGTTTGAACCGTCTATGAATGCCATCATACTTATCAGAATATGAATGCCAACATCAGAGCAATGAGCATTTCAAAAGAACTTCCAAAATACAGAGATGTTATGAAACAATGTGCTACATATATAATTCAATACAATTATGGAATATACTAAGATTTATTATACTTGGAACTCAGTTCCCTCAGCTACGATTTTGCCTTCCTCATCGATGACATTGAGAGAGTCAAGGTCATGCCTCCGTCCCATCTCACAGTCGTTGTAATCATGAGCAGGAGTGATCTTCACAGCGCCTGCAATTGAAGACTATACATGGTGAAATTCTGAGTCATAGCTGTGATGTAGTGTTGGTATTTGTGAACATTTATTTTCGAGGCCAGAAAGTCGAAGTAAAATCTATTTATATTATTCATTGATGATTTTCACAATTTTTGAAGCTTGAAGGATATAACTGTTGTCTCTAAATTAATTATTTTGGTTGAAATTTCAAAGGTCCCATCACTTGAAATGATATTACACAAAAACAGTTCACATAACTGTGGGCAGCAAAATGACTTGATCCACGGCAATTAGACCCCTAAGAAATCTGCTCTTTGCTAAATTAACCTGTCATATAATTACCTATTTACCATTCTGATTGACGGTAATTAAGTCATTCATAGGCCAACCGTTCAATGGGCATTTGTCCTAGGGGGTACCAGGTGTTTTCTTGGGGGGGGGGGGGGGGCGGGGTTCTTGTGCGGAGGATGAGTGTCCGTTACTTTGATCAAGTACAAGTAATAAAACTTGGGTGTGAGAATTTTTATGATTATACAAATATCATGGATTTTCTGTTACGAGCTCTCTGGAAATATCAATTAAAGCCCAACTGCACTACTTATTGCTACTTGCGCCCTCTATATAGCAAACAATGCCTAATTGGTACCGGTTGGTCCCCCATGATCCACTTTTTCTTATGTTGAGGGCTGATTGGATGAGATAACCACCTGTCAGTGACCTTGCAGGGAGGTCTAATCCCTCCTGGCCAAACTAGTGCAGATAGGCTTTAAAATCAGAGTACTGACCTGTGCCATAGGCCATGTCCACTGCCTCGTCATCTATGACCGGTACTCTACGTCCAGTGAAAGGATGGACAGCTGACTGACCAATCAGATGGCTGTATCTGTCGTCATGGGGATGAACCGCTATCCCAGTATCACCAAGCATCGTCTCCGGGCGGGTGGTAGCTACGACTATCTCTGCATCTGTAATAGAGTTATGAAACCGTAACAAATCATGATCAAAGAAAATAGCAGAGCTGCCAACCTTGTACAACCAAAAAAAGGAACCATGATGGCAAAAAGAAGGAATTTCAAGCAAAAAAAGGAATTTCTAGCAAAATAATTTATTAAAACGAAACTTACAACCACGTGTACACACTTCCAATGCAGAAATGTTCATTCCTAATGCTGTTTTTTTACCATATTAGGACCTATAGTTTATTTACAAGTCAGTATTTTGGGGATTGTTATTTTGGTAGTATCAGCATTTCATTCTTTTTGAGAATATATTTCTCTTCAAGTATATTTTAACCTTAGTTTTCAAAACAAAACAAAACAAATAATTCAAAAACCTATTTTATGAGGAAAAACATAATGGTTGGCAGCTCTGAAATAGATTCCTAGCCCTTTAGGGCCATTTTAGAGAGCAGTAAAAGGGTCTAAAAAATGACATTTGGATGAAGATTGGATGGCATGCTAGAAACAATCACAGAAGTATTTTGGTTGCGACGGTTTACTGCTCCACATCAGAACGAGCCCTGAACAAGCCCTGAACAAACATGGTCCATGCATATATCAGCAAAATGTATATGCCTTGCTGCTGTTCGATTTATTTTATATCACACATTCAGTTGACTGACCTGCTTCTATGTAGACAGAAAGAGTTTGTTGGGGCGCTTGTATTATTATTTTAGCGAATTTACCATTACCTTAGACAGCCAATGAGCACTCGTTATATTCGTGCCTTGTTCCTTTTAGTTTTCGTTTATATTGATCAAATTCTGCTTTTTGTTTCATTCTTGCATTTTACTCTGATGAGTGCAAGTCGACAAGCTTTAGTATGGCTCTTTTCAACGCTATTCTAAGTTTTTGTAGTACCAATCATCTTGTCAGTATATCACTATTGTTAACTTTAATCAGCATTTCAAGTATAAAATTATGGGTGATAAAACATCAACCACAGCATGAAGGGAAATAAAACTTACTTGAGCCTTCTATGGGATAAGCAAAGTAGGTTAGAACCCCAAATTCCACAGGATCAGCGTAACCAGGGACCTTCAGTGATGAACGGCCAGGAAGCGACATTTGATCAACCTGGTTATAGAAAAAAACTAATAGCATTAAAATAAAGACAAAATATCAAGCTAATTTTGTGTCTTTTAAAGGCCCACTGTACTACTTGTAGCTACTTGCTCCCTCTATGTAGAAAACAATCCCTAATGAGTGACTATTTGTCCCCAATGATCCTTGTTTTCTTATGGTAATTGAGAGCTGAGTTGATGAGATAGCCACCTGTAAAGTGACCTTCATGGGTGGTCTAATCCCTCATAGCCAAACTAGTACAGATGAGCTTTAAAGTGCATGTTTATTGGATTAAACTTCAATTATATGGTTAATGTTTATGTTATTCAATAATTCAATAAAAGGAGACATATCACAGGTTCGTTCTTTTCTCTTGAATTCATTCTTTGCTCTTCTGCAAATGGAAAGTCACCTTATACTAATCATGGTATAAGCACTGCATTGTTTCTAGTCGGAAATTAAACCTGTATCAAAACGTTTCTATAATTATGAGTGAATAAACATCAGCGGCAAAGAAAGACCTTTACAAGAAGGTTTGGTACTGATGGATGGCATGGACAGTATACCAAAAGCTGATAAAAATCCTCATGATCTATCCTAGATCAAAATGGCCAAGTTGAGAGTGCAAGACCAATCTGGCTGCAAAAAGCAGCATAAATGAGAATGACCCCTAAAATGTTCAGTTTATATATAACCACAAATATTCATTTTGTGGTAATGGTACAGTGTTTTTAGCAGAGCACTGCTCTTGATCAGTCGCTCTCGATCTTGGCTAGTACTTTGCTGCAAGTTTCCAGCCCAGGCAGAAATACATTGTGTTCCATATAATAATAATAATATTGGATTCTTATATAGCGCACGTATCGACCTTGCAAGGTCCTCAAGGCGCTCCAACATTACCCGGCTATGCTAGGCTGCCGATTTCGACGCTCACAGCATTTCAAAGAATTCCTTCCTACCGGTACCCATTTAACACCTGGGTGGAGAGTGGCAAGTGTAGATCAATGTCTTGCCAAAGGACATTAGTGCCGCGGCGGGACTCGAACCGCGGACCCTGTGATTCACAGTCCGACGACTTATACACTACGCCACAACACCTCTATGCTTGTTGATTATACAGAGAGGTTTCCCAACGCTCAAACATATACGTGGTATTTGCACAATAATTCATCTGTAATTGTAAATACTGTGCTACATAAATGAGCAATTGGCCTATAAAACTGACAAACAATTCATATTTGACCAAAAAGCTTGAAATCATGCTTGCAACATAAGCAAATCAGTTATTTCTCTCTTGATTCAAGGGAAAGTTACGGAAAACCTTTAACTTACCTCAATATCAGAAATAGCAGAGTTAAGAGTACAAGACCAGTTGACCAGCTGGCTTGACCGATAGATGATGCCATCGTCATGGAGACGTACAAATGCTTCCCGTACTGCATGGGAGAATTTCTAAATACAAAAACAAATCACAAATTACTACTTTCAAATATTTCTCTATATCACATGTATATTGACTCTGAAGACATATCATGAACTCTGAAGATCCATATATGAATTCTTAATATATTTAATCTGAAAATCTTGAAAATTTCAATGAAGCTTTTCACAAATATATAAAATCTTTACATGCCACACAAATAATCTTCTTTTGCCGCGTTGCATTTATCATGAGGAAGATATACAAGAGGATCCTAGATTTGTTAACTGTTTTAAATAAAAGAGACCACACACAGAGGCGAAGAAAGCACCCACAGCATTAAACATATATACATGTAACTCTTTACACATGTACATTTCACTCATTATAATACATACTATTATTGTTCTATTTGATTTTACCGTACTTCTTGACTCATCCACACTGAACTATACACAAAGTCACTCCACATTGTTGCTAGTCCAGAATCTGGCCGGTTCTTTATATTCCCTACGCTTGATTCAAGCCGCCGAAAATTGCGTTATCAATGAACTTATACGCTCACCAGCCCTATGGCCCACTTGGGCGTCCTAATCTAAGGATCACGCCATCTCTGGCTGGCAGCGAGTTAGTAGTGGGAGGTCACATTGCGTTGATGTGGTGTGGTGGAGATCAACATTAAACCGGCCAGATTCAGGACTACCGGTACATTGTTGCATGCACACTGATCACTAAGATATAAAATACATGTAGAATAAGCCAGTTCACAGTTGCAGTCCGAGCATGAGCAGATAAAAGTCATTGCAGAACAAATTGTGAAATACACCGAGGCGAAATACTGGATACATGCTCATGAAAGTTATGTAATCATTATTCATTCATGCACATTCAGTGCACTCCATTGTACACAGGTGGAAGTATTCTTTGAAAAGGGGAAACAAAGGCTATTTATATAGCACCTCCATCGCTGTAGGAGTGATTATTTCAAAATGTACAAAGTGGGACCTCTTCATGTTTTAAAGATCTGTGGATATTCGGGGTCATTGCAGGCGTGTGCTAACCGTGAACTGGTCTATAAGGGAATGATCACTCTAATTAGTTTCAACAAATATCCTACTTGATCCATGGTGAAGTTATCTCGGTCCCAGTCCAATGATGCTCCTAGCTGCCTTAACTGCTGGTATATCTCACCTCCTTTTCTGTATAGATCAGAGAAGCCATATAAGTAACAAATAAAGATAACATTGACAAATGACAAAGGAATGAATGAATCAACGAAAGAAAGATTTTGTACAGACTGATTTCAAAGAAAAACAACATGAAGAATAAAGAATTAAATGACGACATGAATAAACAAAGAAAATTAAAAGAATTAAAGAACAAAAGGCAAGAATCAACAATCAGAAAAGAATCAAGAATAACAAAACAACAACACAAGCCAAGGTAAAAATCAGAGGAAGGAATAAAAACAAGAATCAAAACCTAGAGAAAGTTTGTGACAAAAACAAAATGCAAGAATAAATGAAAATATGAGTTGAAAGCAAGGAAGAATAGAAAGATGGACAGAATCAAATAGAGAGAAAACTCACTCTTCCTTCCATCTCCAGACCTCCTTGATAAACTCCTCCCTACCCATGTCTTGCCTGGTGATCCCTTTCTCATGCTGTAGCTGCTTTTCAACCACTACCTGTGTGGCAATGCCTGCATGGTCACAACCTGGTATCCACAGAGAAGGAACACCCACCATTCTCTTCCTGGGTAATACAACAAAAGTAAAGGATATAAACAAATTATATGCTGTAAAGAAATATTGTAGACATGTTATATATCTAATGAACAGTGCTTACTGAAGTCAGTCAGTCGGTGATGAAATTGGAGATTTGCATCTACCACTTGACACAAATTATGGTCCCCGAATTTGAACTCCAGACCCCTAATTCACCATATTTTGCTTGCAACTCTTAATTCATGCACAAACTAGATGGAATTCGACTGCGCGCAGTCGAAAATGATGCCTCCGTCATAGAGCAATTTTACAAACCAAAGCAGAAGATTTTTTTTTAATTCAAGTTTAATTGTAATCCATTAACAGGCTCTCAGAATATCGCGATTACAAGCAATTTCTCATATACATATATGACCCTTTGATCTTTGACCTCATGACCCTAACATCTACTCAGTTCATTGGCTCTGCAAGATGTCCTGAGTTAAATAGTAATCCATCTGTCAGTTCTAATGAGAATGCGTTCACAAGCTATTTTTGCATACATAATGAGCCCATGACCTTTGACCTTATGAACCAAGAATCTACTCAGTTCATTGGCTCTGCAGGATACATAAATGATCCAAGTTTGGCAGGAATCCATCAATCTGTTCTAATGATAATACGATCACAAGCTATTTTTGCATACATAATGAGCCTCATGACCTTTGACCTTGACCTCATGACCCCAAAATCTAATCAGTTCATCAGCTCTGCAAGTAACATACATGACCTAAGTTTGGCACGAATCCATCAATCGGTTCTTGAGATAACGCGATCACGAGCTGTTTTTGCATACATAATGAGCCCTGTGACCTTTGACCTTTGACCTTGTGACCCCAAAATCTAATCAGTTCATTGGCTCTGCAAGATACTTACATGACCAAAGTTTGGCAGGAATCCATCAATCGGTTCTTCAGATAACGCGATCACGAGAACGGGACGTACGTACGTACAGACGTACGGACGGACAACCCGAAAACATAATGCCTCCGGCTACTTCGTAACGGAGGCATAAAAACTGAAATTGCAATCTGAGCCATGTGGAAAAGTGGAATATGGAACTTGGGCATGGCTATTATTTTGCAGGAATGCCCCTTGACTATCTTAAAGGATTATTATTGAAAATTTCTTTTAGAGGGTTATCATCAGTATTGAAAATGTTTTTTAAAATAATCATTATTGAAAATGTTGTTATACTCAGTTGTAAGACACTTTCTCTGGTGACAATTACTCTGCTATCAATTTTGTATAGTAACAGAGTTCTGACATCAACCCGGACCACACACTATACCTAATGCCAACCTTAACCCTTGACTAAATGTGTAAAACCCAACTGCAATATATCTCAATCCTATATCTTTGAGGAATTAAAGCCCAGAGCAATTGTCACTGGAGCATTTATCATAACCCCGTTATACTTACCATCTGATGAGGCTATCTTGGATGGTGGTTGTTAGGGTGTGGCCCAGATGAAGGACACCGGTAACATTGGGTGGAGGGAGACACATCACAAAGGGCTCCTTCTCTTCCACTGGATTCCGCCATTTTACCTAGACAAAACATAGCGTGCAATAAATCATAATTTAGATGGAATATAATTCCAATAAAACCAGCAGAATGTTAGGTAAGCTGGCTTAGTGAAATGTAATGTTATGAAAAGACGCGCCTGGCGGAATGCAAAATTCTTTAATAATTGTTGAAAATTATGATTTTATCACACAGCCGTAGAACCACATCATTTGGATATAGAGCTGGCAAATGCATATCTCAATTATTCTTCGTTTAAGCCCAACTTTCATTCAGCTGGATATTAAAAAAAGGGCGTTTAATTAGAAAACGCCACTAAGTAATATGCGTTTTGTGTTCCGGATGCATTTCGCCAAGCTACCTAAATGAAAGTCACTTTTGTAGATACCACTAGATCATGTCTTTACAAACATGGAAACGGCATACATGATCGTAAGGCGGCTTAAGAAAGCAGCTTAAAAGATTCATAAGCATAGTAACATTCCTCTTCATACTAAGAAAGTAAATTAAAGCAATAGAATGCTTGAAACTATTCATCAAGCAATCAAACGCAATCAATAATTTATCTTTTCACTTTATCAAATCTCTGCTTTTCAGTGGACCTCCCCATTTCCTCAAAATATAAATGCAGTTCAATCTAAAAATTGTTGTCTTCCTCAAATGTATAAATTACTGTTAAGATTTGTTTATTACAAATGTAACTATGTTTTGTATACATTTGACATTGTATTTGTTATTATGTATTGTATTTTGTTGGAAATGAAAAAATAAAAATAAAATGAAAAATGAATGAAATCAGTATGGCAATTGATTGGCAACATATTGTATATGGAATTTTATTAATGTTGCCCTCTTTACATTATACTATGTATCAATTCTGAACTAAACTCTTATCTTTCCCCTATTCAGTGTGCCATGAAGGTCTTGCAATACTACTCCTTCTGGAGGGTGTTCACAAAGCCTTTATACAATGACAAATGACAAATATCAGTGACAAATCTGCTGATAACCAATCAGAAGCAAGGATTTCAGTAGCTTATAAAAAAAACTGTCATTTGTCACTGATGACACGTTTGTGAAACAGGGCCCTGGGAACGAAATCATAGAAGCTTACCAGAGACTCTGGTTTGAAGAATCCCTCCCTGTGCCACCAGTCATACCAACATGCTTCCACATAGCTGGGACTGTACGATCTAGGAAGGGCCACGCTCACATCTACATCAAAACAACAAGAAGGGTGGTGATGAGTTAGTTCAAATATGTTTAAACATTTAATCCAAACAAACATATATTATTTCCTTCTTGTTGGATACGTGTTACAAACAGAACGACAAATATAAGCCTAAAGAACTGTTCACAGCTCAATACATGTAGCATCCATTTGCAGGAAAATAAGATTGGTGTAATGCAATGAAGTTCAAATTGAGATTGCTACACATGGAATTGTCCTAATGTAAAACATGTATACTAGTAGAAAATGGACAAGTATACATGGGTTTTAATGCAAATCCATTTTTATACTCATGTGTTCAAAACAACTTTTTTTTTTGTCAACACTATATTAACGTATATGATGGTAGTGAAGAAATCAGAAGAAAAAATTATTAATAATTCCAAAGGATTTGTACCGGTAGTTTTCCAATTAAATTTTCTTGTAGTCTATAATCATCAACAGAGGCAAGTGCCATCATGATTAATGAATCCTCTAATTCCCATATTTTATACAGAACTACCTGGTTCCCACATAGCTAAACATAGTTTCATGACTCATTGCCTTTGATCCGTAGCTCTTGAGCAATACCTTTCTTTTCTCCGGCAGGAGTGGGTATATCATAGGTGACAATCTCCTTCTTGCTCCAGCTCTTCTGGCCAGCTCCTTGCCTCCTGCTTCCAGGAGCCTCCTCTCCATCTCTCTGGATCTCATCAATCTTCTCCCTCCGCCTCCTTCGTTTCTCCGCCTTGGCTCTCTGCCTGTCTCCGGCTCCAGGCGAGGTTGAGTCCACACCAGGAGATGAACTAGAGCCATCTGAAGTACACTCACACTGGCTAGTGTGAAGTCCCCTCCTGTTGATCAGGTATGCTGTCCTATGACTATGAGCACCTTGTACATTACTGAAGCTGGAGTGTCCTAGGTAACGTCTACTTGAGGTAGTGTGAACCTGCTTGTAGCCGATAACGCATCTTCCTTTTTGAATGTGAACGAGCCACAGAGCTGGACTGTTCTTCAGAGGTATGTACCACTGTTGGATGCCCCTGTGAAGCATGCTGGCATGGTGGAACCCACTTGTTTTCTTTCACAAGGCCTACTTGCCTGCTTTGGCTGGATGGGGAACCAAACAAATCAAAGGTATTTAAAAAAAATCATGAAAGCCAAAAAATATGATTGTAGGGCCCTCGACAATAGTGTCAATACTGATGAGGTTTTACACAGTTAAAAAGACATAGATCTATACGTATTTGAATCCAAGCCATGACAGATAAAGATCAAAAGTTGAATGATCCACATTTCATTAAATTGTTAATACTTTTATTGTGTAGGAAAAAAACATTAAGACATCCTCTATTGATTCTCAAAACTCTCAAACACTGCTAGACACAACTCACCAGAATTCACTAAAAATAGAGACTTTAAGTTTAGTGATAAATGATGACACCTACACTGAAATAGCAGCAAAAATTTAAATCAGATATATACATATGCTAGTTTTCACTGTTGTGCAATTGAATATACACATCTCTTGAGTTTGGACAGGCTAGCCTAGGGTGGGTGCAAACATCGTTCCTTGAATTGAACTGAAGGAGCGAACCTGTTAGTGTTACCAATATTAATGCAACTATTGCAAATTTAATTACAAAGAGTTAAGATATCATATTTGATTACATACTAAACTTCGTAACAGAATTAGTGTTTATCAGTCGAAGTACAGTGGATTTGTTGACCTGTACAGTGAATCACATAAACATCACACCGAAATTCACTCAAGCAGTCTACTTCACAAACATGAATTCAAGCACGTCGGACTGTTAATAACAATTTTCAATGATTCTTGTGCTTTAGTTCGGGCTTATCTTGCCGCTGCACTGCTTACTTATAATATATTTCGATTTTCATATCTTCTGACTTTTACTGGTACACTAACGAGGTAAATTATGCTTCCTAAAAATACTTACTATCTCAGCAATCACGATATTATGGTCCGCCAAGAGTCCCACTCGAGCAAAGCATAGAGAGCCAATGCTAATTATAATGCGTATTGACCTCTAGCATTGCATACTTGCTGTGAGGCAGGTATTATACACAAATATACACATTACACAATATTGCGTAGACTGCACACAAAAGAACCGATTGAGCTGATCGGCAAATTTGAAACTAGACTTAGATCTACATTTTTAATTTTTTAATTATTCTTTTTGACATCAGTAAGATGAAAAAAATGTATTTTACTGCTACTTAGGTATTATCAATTGTCACTAAAGTACCGATTTTTAGTGCAATCAGTTGAGGGGGGTAGTGAGCACTAATTTTTGTTGGGCCCTCGAAAATTTGAAAATCCAGGGAGGAGGGGGGAGCCCATCTCCAAGAAAAGATAAATTTAGGCGTGTTTTTATGCATTTATTCCCAGGGGGGGGGCGGGACCCCGGCCCCTCTGGAAAACAGTAGGTACTTTAGGGACAATACATCACAATAATGCGGTCATTGTTGCAATGTCAGGAATGCTATTACTACCCCTTTGTTAATCCTCGCATTTGACAAAAATATTCGCTCAATGAAGGGAGGGTCAGGTTTTCTTTCAATTCATTAATTGATGCCATTTCAGAAAGAGCTGAGTAGTTACACATGTAGTTACGTAACTATTCAAGAATTGCAGGTGCAAGATATTGAAAACAAAATCGAATAGCCAAGCTTCCCTATTCATTGGTGCCCTGTTATAGAATTCGTACCATATACTGAATTGAATAGACCCGTGTTCTGTTTATTATGATGTGAGGGCAGTGGCCTATTGTCAGCTATAGTGCTTTTTTCCTTGTGGTACATCTACAGCAATAAGTATAAGTATGAAAAAACTACATTGAGATTAGCAATGTGACACTTTAGTCTAGTGGATAGGCAATTGCCTGGTAAATGGAAAGCACTAATTTTTGTTTGGCCCTCGAAATTTGAAAAGCCAGGGGGGGGGGGTAGCCCATCTCCAAAAAAAAAGATAAATTAAGGCGTGTTTTTATACGTTTTTTCCCAGGGAGGGGCGGGGCCCCTGGCCCCCCTGGAAAATTTAATGGGGGGGGGGGGGGGGGTAGCTGGCTCTCGTCAGCTAGCTGGCTCTCGTCAACTAGCGGCCGGTAGCTTTAGCCACAAAGCCATGTCCATTTTTAAAACTGGATTCAAGAGCCTCTTATTGCCAGGTTTACAACGTTTTTTACATTTTCAATTATAATTTCCTAGTTTTATTCACTCTCTTCTGTCCCGTACCAGCCCTTTTCAGTCTGTTAACAACTTTGCACCATGAAAACAATGATGAACAGAGTTTTACTTCTCCTATAAATTTAATAGAAGCGCCCTATAAATTCTTGCACGAGGTGATACAAAGGGCGTTTCACATTTAAGTCTATTCAAATCAATTCCTTACCTAGTCTGTATGACCGAGCAGAATCATTTAGTGCTCAACAATAAAGAACCACAGTCTTGGGTAAAGAGGTCCAAAAAAAGGTAAAAATTAACGTGTTTTTACGCGTTTTTTCCCAGTGATCCGCCACTGGGTCCAGGGGGCGGAGCCCTCAGAAGCTCAGGGGTTTATACATCAATTCATCGTCAGAAGAGCATAATTTTATTCCTTATTTGTGACACTGTCAGTTCACGAATTGGCGTGGGGTCCATGAGGCGGAAGCTCAAGGGTTTTGGGCAATAAATTACGGTCAGATGAGCATATTTTGATACGTTATTTGTGACACTAGCAGGTCACGAATTGGCGTGGGGTCCAGGAGGCGGAGCCCCCGGAAGCTCAGGGGTTTTGGGCAATAAATAATATTACGGTCAGATGAGCCTATTTGTATACCTTATTTATGACACTGGCAGGTCACGAATTGGCGTGGGGTCTAGGAGGCGGAGCCCCCGGAGGCTCCGGGTTGTTAGGCAATATATTAAGGTCAGGTGTGCATCCAGGGGCCCGTCTTAGAGCCATTTGGTGGGTTCGGGGGGCAGAGCCATGGGTGTCGATCTGTCATTGATACCTATTGTTCAGGGGGGGGGGGGGGGTGATCTATTCATTCATCCCCCCCTGATGAATAGGTATTACGTGAGGATCGACACCCATGGGCAGAGCCCCGGAAGCTCAGGGCTTTAGGCATTTAATTACGTCAGATGAGCATAATTATACCTTATTTGTGACACTGGCAGGTAACTAATTGGCGTGGGGTCAAGGGGGCGGAGTCCCCAGAAGCTCAGGGTTTTAAAGGAATTTTATAACGGTCAGACAAGTATGCAGGGGCCCGCCTTAGGACCCCTGGTAGGTACGAGGGGGTGGAGCCCCGGAAACTTAGGAGTTTTAGGCATTTAATTACGTTCAGATGAGCATATTTTGATACCTTATTTTTGATACTGGCAGGACACTAATTGGTGTTGGGTCCAGGGGGCGGAGCCCTCAGAAGCTTAGAGGTTTATACATTTATTTATCCACAGATGATTTTGTGACACACACAGCCGTCCGCCCTAGGGCCCTAGGTTGGGTCCAGGGGGCAGAGCCACCGGAAGTCAAGGGGTTTTACTAAAACCCGTGTTAGGCATTTAATTACGGCCAGATAAGCATATTTTGATATCTTTCCTCCTTTTATTTCCTTCTTTTGTTTTCCTTCTTTTTTTTCCTTCTTTTTTTCCCCTTCTTTTTATTTTCCTTTTTTCCCCTTTCCTTTTTTCCCTCTTTTTGCCAGGGGGGGGGGGGCCTGGATCCACCACTGGGGGCGGGGGTCCTCCCCTAGTGCTCACTACCTTACCCCCAGACCCTCCCCCTGGATCATGGTTTGTTCGTCATGATTGCTATGTCAAGTGTTTTTTGTTTTTTTAATAAACTGAAACTGTTGAGCAAAAAGATAGATTAGTGCTCCTTACCCCTCCCCCCCCCCCCGCTTATTCGCCGGCTGGCTGATTCGCCGCTTAATATTTTCTCACGAATTGGGCCCCCTGTTTGGCCCCTCCCTTGCCGCCGGCTGGATCCGCCCCTGCGGCAATATATCTTTAGCTCGAGGCATTAGCAATAATGAATATACGTTCCACTTTTCACTTTTGTACCATTAATTATTCATTCATTTCAAAACTAAAGGCCCCATTATTATCTATCCATTTTAAATGTTTGTATTTGTATTATTATTATTATTATCAAAAGGCCTATTATTAGTATTTTTGTTGGGGGGGGGGGGGGGGGGCTAAGTGTATTTTCCCCTGTGCCCCTGAAGTCTTCATAGTTTATCACCACCTTGGACTCCACTTTCTATTTTAATCATCATGAGCCGATCGAAGGCGAAACCTGTGTGCGTATTTTTCCGTATCTGAGTTAGAAATAACTTATGCTATGGTCACAAAGGTTCGTACGAACGATAATTTCGTACGAATCTCCCTGTTTTTCCATTGTCTTCCCGAAATTCCATTGTCTGATGTTTTTTTAATAAACTGAAACTGACTGAAACTGTTGAGCAAAAAGATAGATTAGTGCTCCTTACCCCTCCCCCCCCCCCCCGCTTATTCGCCGGCTGGCTGATTCGCCGCTTAATATTTTCTCACGAATTGGGCCCCCTGTTTGGCCCCTCCCTTGCCGCCGGCTGGATCCGCCCCTGCGGCAATATATCTTTAGCTCGAGGCATTAGCAATAATGAATATACGTTCCACTTTTCACTTTTGTACCATTAATTATTCATTCATTTGAAAACTAAAGGCCCCATTATTATCTATCCATTTTAAATGTTTGTGTTTGTATTATTATTATTATTATTATCAAAAGGCCTATTATTAGTATTTTTGTTGGGGGGGGGGGGGGGGCTAAGTGTATTTTCCCCTGTGCCCCTGAAGTCTTCATAGTTTATCACCACCTTGGACTCCACTTTCTATTTTAATCATCATGAGCCGATCGAAGGCGAAACCTGTGTGCGTATTTTTCCGTATCTGAGTTAGAAATAACTTATGCTATGGTCACAAAGGTTCGTACGAACGATAATTTCGTACGAATCTCCCTGTTTTTCCATTGTCTTCCCAAATTTCCATTGTCTGAAAATCGTTCGTACGGCGTTCGTAGCAGTTCGTAATGGCATTTGTGACCCAGGTTTTAAGCCTCGGTCGTTATCATTTTGGCAACGTTGAGAAGGGAAAGGCCCGCACCATACTCCTCCTCCTCTCTCTCTCTCTCTCTCTTTGTAAAGATTATTCATAAACAGTAGATTAGGTTTGTCGATATTTTGAAACTTATAGGCCCGAATTCAAAAAGGAGGTTTGTCGACAAACCGAGGTTGATGTACGTCATATGACGCGTTTTGACGCGTTTTTTACAAACCTGGTTTGTAAAAGACAAAAGGAGGTTTGTCGAAACAAAAGGAGGTTTGTCGACAAACCTCCTTTGTGAATTCGGGCCTTTGAGTTTAGTCATGTTTAGTCAAGTATGTTGATCTATTAATAATTTCGAATGAGCAGCAAGGGTATTAAATAAACCCCAGTTTTTTTTCAAACTATTTGGAGAGAAAACCCCAGCTCGTATCTACTGTCAACTTTGATGAACAAAGGAAAACATTTTCCCTTCTATTCACCAACAGTGTATTACCCCCCCCCCCCATATTGTGTTTACGTAGTTTAGTATGTTTCTATCTCAGTCCCTCCCACTATATCCTCGTCTCTCTTCCAATGTTTTTTCTGCTTCTCTCTTACCCCACCCCTCTCTCTCTGTATCTCTTCTCTCTCTTCTTTCTCTCTCTGTCTCTCTCTGTCTCTCTCTCTCTCCCCACCCCCGCCACACGCTTTAAAATTACACTGATTCATGAGAGCACGTTTGTAAATTTGCAAACAAAATATTTTTAAACCTATCAATGATAGATCAAAATACAAATATTAAATTGTTTTAAAATATGAAAAAAATTGAAACACGACGCGTTTGTTGTTCTTTTAATTTCTTTTATTTACAAATTGACATGTTATAGATATAGCATATCATTTCAGATGTAAAGCTATCTTTACATTCGACGAGAATGAGATGAATAGAAGCAGGACAAAAACACCAAAACGTTTAAGGCTGTTTGCTTCAAAATAAATCGTGACATTCAATAAGATGAACAAGAAACACTGCTGATGTTCATGATGTTGTTTGGCCCAATATAAATTGTGGAAACGTCTTAGATGGATAATAACATTCATTTGCAATTTTACCAACTACAGGTGTGTTACGAATAAAACTGAAAGCAGGCCTTACTTTTAATCGGCTGAGTGATATTGCATACAACTATTTCAAACTGATCTTTTGATATCCGAGTGGGTTTTCTTTCGAATGACAACATGGAGAATGTACTCAATCTAGACAAAGTCTTGAAAAAAACACCTCATCATAATGATTTAGCTCAAAGATCATAAAACTTCATTCAAATATGATGCGGCTAGCCGCGGCGGTTTTTTTATGATGACGTAAATTATATCGTATACCTCTTTTTAGAAATACAGCCATCTGGTCGAAATTGGAGTCGTAATTTTTGCCATGCCCGCCTACCTATATACGCTTCACCTTTCTTTGTGGCACCTCATTTACAATTTTTGTGAAGTAAACATCGGTAGCTTTTGTAGCGGTTTGCCGCATCATTTTGAACGAGCCTTTATTTGATGTCTGAAAAGAGAGCTTCCAATATTATACTGTGAGAAACACCTGGAACTCTCCAAATGGAACAGAGGAAACATACTTTTCAGGAGTCATAATGGGGGGTCACTTCTTTTGACAGTGGATTCCATTTTTCCCCCACTCCAAAATGAAGCGAGCTCTAAAGGTTCGGTCAGATATGATGCGGCAAAACCGGGGCGGTTATTGATTTATGATAACTTACCGCACCATAGCCTTAACAGGACTGCCCTAAAATGGATTTCCACTCTAGACCCATGGACTTACTACTCAGTATTAGTAAGTCCATGCTAGACCTGTACATTTATAAAGTTTGACCTATACCTTTTGGTACAATGAATAATGATTGTGATAGGAAACCTGATAAGGAGTTACGACGGGGCCTTGTTCATTCGTGAAAAGACTTGTCACTTTAATAGGCCTATACGATGAAGAGATGATATTGCATAGTGATGTCTGAGAGTAATATAAAACGTGATGTACTTTGTGTTGATCAACAGATACAAATCATAATACATGGGCACACATAGTACACAAACAAAATGTTTTTCTTTCCCAGATAGAATTCACCATAAAGCACCAAAACAATCTAAATATATGGAATGATATATTTCTTACAAGAAAGCAATCAGTAAAACTCGATGTCAGACTAAACATATACATGGTACTATAAATTCTAGTCATGAGCTATATATGCTACTCTCGTTGTGTCAAACATCATTTCTTGCATTTCTTGCATTTATTGAGCATGAGTTATTACAATTTGAATGACTGTCGGCAAAGACATCGCTAGAAGTAGTGTCGCGTTTAGGAAAGGGTCACTTCATCAGGTAGTATGAAACAAAATATTAATGACGCTCAAATTCTTTCTATCTAGAAAACTACAGTTGCTCACTTGAGAAATGTTAGGTAAACATGGAAACAAAATGGCGCTCATAGTGTATATTTGAATTTCTAATTGTGTATTGCACTTTACAACGATGCCCGATACATTTAAATATGTTTGAAAACATTGTAGTTTTCAAGAGTTTGATCGCCGGAGACAGATGTATAACATATTTTTCTAATACACTACATTTCACGTTTTGGAACAGGTCGCGGTAGTTTGTGTCTTCGTGTTTAAAACTTTATAACACAATATGCCCGTTAGAATCCAATTTCAAGAAACAAACCATTAGAACTTACGTTCAATACCAATAGAAATGATGCAGAAAAGAACATCGTTTTATAATCCAATAAAGCGCATTTTACACAAATGCAATGCATGGAAAATTAGAATAACTCAGTTTATGGCTACACAAAGGTTCACATAATATAACGATAGGTACTCTTTCACGACTTCTTGGTTATAGGCCTACTATTTTTCTCTGATCACCTTTTCTTTTCATTGCTTTCTTGAACACTTTCTGACCTTTGCAAACGACCATCTTGCATCAGTAAATGTAAATCCATTACGTTTCACGAGTCATGTACAATATTCTTTCTTCTTTTGCATTATATTATAAAAACGCGAAATATCATGTCAAAATCCACAAAAATATATACGAAACACAAATGATATACATCATATGGGAAAGTGACAATTAAAGAGAAAAGAAGAAATGGGAATGCAAAATTACTTGAAAACAAGAATGGAAATTTTGTTCAGATGAGTAACAATATAATGGCATAAATCTGAGAAGTAAATCAACAAGTCAACTCATCGAAACATTTGCTCTTTCTTAAATATTTATTTTTCACTCTTACTGTATGTTGTACAACACCAGCACTGTTTTATTGCAGTCATTTATAATAATTAGGCTGACATTATGTGGCATTCTTATGTGTGCTACTATGCACTATCTCGAGTATCAGTATGAGTGAAACTGTCTAAGGGAGGATGACCCACAATCGCATGAATCCATGAAGACCTCAAATAACGACTTAATATGGGCAACCAAAAAGGCAGAAACAACAATGGCGAAAAATATGTTTATATGTTTATCAAAGGCAAACATGAAAATAGTCTTTTTGTATAGTCTTCTCTGTTTTTACAATTTCATTGTTTTATTACCATTATTATTATCTCTTTTGACTATTTTGGCTGCCAATAGAAAATTGGTAGTTTAGACCATTGTTTAGGTTCGGAGGATGTTCATGAATTTGCGTCTAAGCGTCACTTTCATCTCGGTCAATACTGTTTTGTAAAGAAAAGCTGACTCGCTTTTGCGACATGCGTCCGTTCATCAATACCCTGTTTATGTTTGGATTATGTAACTTATCCAGTTCTGTTTCTTCCAATTCGTTTGCAAGCGTCCTCTTTCTTGCACCCTGTGACTCTAGATCCCCGGCGCCGGATCCTGGACCTTTCTGACGATTCTTCAAGATTGGGACCAAGTCCGCAACGCGGGTTGGTGTATTCTTCAGGACCTCGCTGGTATCACCATGTTGCAAAGATTTGGTCGGACCGCCATTTTGATTCGGGTACGTCACGTTTTCGTTCAGGTCCGAGCCTGTGAATCTCGTACAATGCACTCTTTGCAACAAAAGCAATACAACATTCCACAGTCTGGAGAATAATCTGGATATTAGATTGAACAAAGTCCTGAAGATTGATTGAGAAGAATGAAGCACTTCTACGCACCTTGTCGAGTTCTCTAAGACCAACCCTATGCTTGCATATATTAATGAGGTCCACAGGAGGACATTGTTCAAATCAAAATACATCCACAGTGAAAGCATCGGCAACAAACAGACGATGAAACCCGTAACAACCCTGAAATACTCCTTCAGAACATCCACAAAGGACTTCTCGCTATCTTGTTCGTCCACTCCTGCGTTTGTCATCCACTGGAGATCCGTTTGAAACTGAAACTCGAAGCTACAATCATCGTCCGAATCGTTTGTCCTGATGATGTCCGTGAGGTTGACATCATAACACGTTGTGTCGCTCGTTTCTGTGTCCAACGTACCGCGGATGATCTCGAAACGGCGGACGAGCTCGGCGAAAACCGGCCGATCCCTGGGATCCATCTACGAGTGAATGTAAGAGAGTTGATCAGTTAAACAAGTAATTGGGAACTTGAACTGTTGAGAACTTTATTCAGTTACTAACACTTTTGCAGTGGCGACCAATAGCCACACGATGTAATAGACATACAAAAAAGAGAGAAAGAAGCATATAAAAATGTATCGTGGGTTAACTCTTCCGAATATTCTTTCAGTTATAGCAAACTGTTTTTCAGTAGCGCAATGACGACGCTCTAAACACTACAAAATGTGAAAGCACCAGCAAGCTGATCAGCGTATAAACATGTTGTGTCCTCGCCAAACGCCGCTGATTCTTCGCTACGTTGTTATTAGACTTCATTTATCAGTAATTTATTAGTATGTCAGCAAGTTTTAAAAACAGTTCACCTATAAATTTCCTGTAATGCGAGGAAGTGGCGCTCAGGGTCCGTTAATAATTATGATAACCATAATGACGCATTATAGACTACTCACGGAACAACAGTCTTCAGCGATCTGTAGGAATGGTTCAGGTATCCCTGGACATTT
This sequence comes from Strongylocentrotus droebachiensis, assembly GCA_035222895.1. Lineage (NCBI taxonomy): Eukaryota > Metazoa > Echinodermata > Echinoidea > Camarodonta > Strongylocentrotidae > Strongylocentrotus > Strongylocentrotus droebachiensis. The sequence continues at coordinate 73,001 of JAVYIG010004444.1, forward strand.
CTCTTTGAATAGCTGCATGTCGAGACCGAACTTCTACAGAAGAAAACATGGAAAATAAAAAATAAAATATGTAATGAGAGAGCCAACCATAGGGAGGTAGTCGAGGCTGATTTCATTTGTAATTCGGAAGAATACAAAATGACACAACATTTAAACAGTGTTTATTGTGCCGTCATCAAAATGATGATGATGATGAGTTGTATATAGGCAATATTTAAAAAATAAATAAATTATTCTTTGACCAGATAAGGTAAAATCTCTTCTTTTTCACAAATAAGTAATACCGGAATTATACAGGAATTTGCAAGACTTTATGTGTCGAATTTGAGTTCTTACTTTCTTAATATTAAAAATAATTATACAAAATATCAACACATCTATGATCTGCCCCATAAAAACTTTTTTGTCACTGCACGTACAACCTAACACTAGAGATTCTGCAGTGAAAAGGGGTCTTCAAGATGCGGACCCCTTCCTTTTTTCTTTTTTTTCTTGTTAATTAATTGACAATTAAGGATTTAAAAGGAGCATCCCATATGGACAAATTCTTTCCCGGATGCCTTTCGAGACCGTTCTTTTAAGAAGGCCTGCACTTGTAATTTGCTAATTTTGTCCTTACCCCAGTCCTCGGGAGGTCGTCTGGATTGGCCGTTATTCTCGCTACAATCTCGCATACCACGATACCAAACGAGAAAACATCCACTTGCCGAGTGTATTCCTCTCCTCGTAAAACTTCGGGAGCCATCCAGAACGCGGTGCCGACAACCGACATCTTCCGAGGCACGTCCATGCAGGCCGACGGTATCCGAGGCAACATCGGACCACCGTTCGTTGCGTCGAGTATGTCCGGTTCTGGCGACTCGGGCGTTCTGGGGGAGTTTGGAGGAGGGTCGGGCATGCAGCCGAGCACGCGAGCGAGGCCGAAGTCGGTGAGTATTGCCTCGAGGACATTATTCGGTTTTTGACGAACGAGGCAATTCTGCAGGAGTAAAATATAAAAATACTGAAGCTCAAACAAAATTATTTATGATAAAGCATTTGAATGATCTTGTTCTTTAATATTTTGCCATAAAGTAGACGGCGATTCATTTCGTGATGTAGTAAAAAGGAACATGATTCATGTCATTACTTTTGGCCCTGGCAGTTTTTCCTTTTCGATCGGTGCATGATGAGTCAAACTTTGGCAATCATTTTTAGCATGAAATCGCTCTTAAACATCAATGTCGTCGTCATAGGGATCATAATCCGATGTCTCTTGGCTGACTGAGGAAATAATTTTTAAAATTGCGAAATTTCGATTTTTTTTTTCCTCTCCAGAGCCTAGTTTCCTTATCTTACATGTTATTTCCTTTTGCGTTAATTGGTTATGGAGCACATCAATTTTGTTCATCCATTCTTTACATAGTTTTTTGTATTCCTTTACTAATCATGTCGTGAATACGAAAGCTTATAACCCTCGGCTAATTATCTTTCAAACGATAAGCTCTAAAAAGCCTTAGGGCTACATACCAACGTTAATATACGGCAAATTATTTCACAATATCCTAATCTGTTATTGATAAGAAATGATGTTTCATAAATCTCAATTCCCAGGTAAACATGACATTCGAGAATAGAAATGATTTCCTGTTTATGTGGAATTCTATCCAGCCTTCTCTTATTGTTTCACATATTTATGAGACCTGGGTGTACGTATTGAGCAACCGTTTTCGAAACTAGGACGAAGTGCTCAAGTTATTGTGTAATACAATCGCAGACGAACTTAAGGTTGAAGAAGAGTGTGACACTAACCTGTTTCTTTTGTTTTTTGTTTTTTTGGACAATTCATCGCCCTCCGCCTGTCGCATGGAGGTTTTTTTTAGGCCGATACTGTTTAAACTTTTGAGACAGAAATTTTAACTACCAGTCTATAATATGATTGAAAGCAATATAATATGATTGAAAGCAATATAATATGGAAAGCAAGATAATATGGAAAGCAAGATAATATGGAAAGCAAGATAATATGGAAAGCAAGATAATATGGAAAGCAAGATAATATGGAAAGCAATATAATATGGAAAGCAAGATAATATGGAAAGCAAGATAATATGGAAAGCAAGATAATATGGAAAGCAAGATAATATGGGAAGCGCAATTGTCTGCAGGAGTGATGTAGTGTGGATACGAAGTTGCATTGAAGAGGCATTCAAGAGGCATTGGCATCAGAGATCGAGGTCCATTTGTATAATGATTTCACCAGCTTCAAAACCTCTCCTTATTTCAATGTATTAAACACAAAATTATAAACTGTTTTAAAGTTATACATATTTATTATTTAAGTAAATTGCCCCTTTTCATATACTCACCGCCGACGTGAGATCTCGATGGCATACATTCTGTGAGTGCAGGTAGGTCATCCCACGAGCGATGTCTGTTGCTAAGTCACCCTTCTGTCTCCATGACAACGCCAAGCACTCATCAGCCAATATCTCCGTCAAGCATCCGCCAGATACATACTGCATGGAGTGAAAAATGTCATTCAACTGAATAAAGGTTTGAACCCTAAAACAGAGATGCAAATGTAAAACTGATTGGAACAATATACAAAGTATATTTGTCTAATAATAAATAATGTTTTCAAATTAGTAAGCAGTTCAACCCCTTTCAGTGGTAGATGATACATTCAGTGTGGATGTGAAAAGGAAAAAAATCAACACGTTTCTAGTATAGGTCCGAAAAATAAAAAAAACTATTTGGTTCCAAAAATATATGCAATAATGATATACTACTATGATCTAATATTTGGGCATGTCAATCATGTCTGAAGACGTTTACTAGAGCTTGGCTTAAGCTCTTCCCAACCCCTCTTTCTAAATGTCAAGTATCAGATAGATGACGCAAAAGAAGTCGAAAGGCCTCGACTCGAAACTTGCCTGAGGGGGACACACTTTACACCCTATCCTCAAACGTTCACACTGCAGGCACAGTACGCACATATTGATCTATAATCATGCTCATGAAATCTATTCTGTATCAATGTGAACACGCCTGAATTTCGTGGCAAATGTTAAATGTGCCTTCGAACACGAATGCAAAGCCTTTCGAAAATTCAACTCAGGAGCCATTTCATGTCCTAGTTTACAGATTCTAGGACAACATCCCCTTAAATATTGCCCCTGGAGAGCTAGCCTCTGGGAAAACTATTCCAAGATCTCCGCACAACTATCCTCTAGCACAAGAAGTACCCCTCTATTGCCCCTGGACACCGCCTTATAATTATCTAAGAACCCCCAAACTGTTTGTGGGTAGTTGGAGTTACGTTTCAAGAAGTCGTATATAGTTGTTTGGTCGGTTGGAAGTCGTTCTGATAATGGGGCTTTCACATATACACTCCGGGGCCCGTACGGCGAGTAAAAACAGACATTTTGGGAATTTTCGGCCGGTGTCCGGCCGGCTGCCGTAAAGTTTCTACGGGCGCCGGGACAGTTGTTTAAGCCGTACGGGCACCGTGGTGATGAGTTGGCTGCTCCCAATATTCCCGGCGTTTTTATCTGACCGTTAGGCCGTAGAAAGCCCGTAAAGAGCCCGTTGGGCACCTTACGGGTCCCGTGCGTGCTCCGGACGGTGCCCGGACGGGCCCCTCACGATTTCGGGGGTCAATTCTCATGAAAAATCTTTACGGGCGCCTTGCGGTGCTCAAGGGTTCTTTACGTGTACCCTACGACGCCCTCACGGGTCCCTCAAGAGCCCCGGGTGATATGCACAACAATAGGCGTCTGCCGTCCGGGGGACATTTAAAATGAATATTGCCCGTGCGGGTCCCTCACGGCGGCATCTCGAAATGTACAACGCAGTTTTAAATACAGGAGATGCGGATACCAGAGGACACCTACAGTGTGAGTCAGAAAAAATGTGCCACTTTTTAAAAGTTGTATTGTTTTAAGTATGAATATTTAATCATGAGTTTCATGATACGCCTTGAAAGAGTTATCCTCCCAGTACATTGAGGTACCATTTTCATTTTTAAGTTGCTAGGTGAGGAATAAAATATTGTTTTGAACAAAGACAGCCATTTTTTTCAATTATCCAATTATCCAGACAGACAAAAAACACAAATACACACACACGCACACACGCACGCATATGCAAAGGCACACGCACACAAATGAGCATTCCATTCCCGACAAGGCCTACCCAAACTGTTACTTTTTGTCGGGAATTCTTGTTATCGTACGAAAAGTTGAGTGGCCGCTGTCCTCTTGGTGCGTATTGGCGGATGTTATGCTTCATGATGATGATGATGATGATGATGATGATGATGTTAATGATGATGATGATGATGATGATGATGATGAAGATTAAGATGATGACAATGATGATGATGATGATGACATGATGGTGGTAGTGAATGTGTACAAAAGGGAAAGATATTTAGGGTTATGCCACTTAAACATTCAGCGATCTTGATAAAAATCAATGCTCAATCAGAAAAGGGCTTATTATGAAACAATGGTCACCGTGTATGTGGTGTGTGTGTGTGTGTGTGTGTGTGTGTGCGCGTGTTTGACTGCGTTTGTTCAATGCACTGTTTTATTCCTCACCCAGTAACTTGGCGCAAGTGAGATCTGGTAGTCTTGTAAAGATTGTCTGATATTCAATTTCAATTCAATTTCAATTTAGTATTTATTGTCCATTTCTGGATATTTGATTCAGTGATGCATGCAGAGATTCAAATGAAAATGGTACCTAAATGTATTGGGAGGAGAACTTTATCAAGATATATCATGAAACCCATGTTTAAATATTCATACTTCAAACATTACAACTTTTATAAAGTGGGACATTTTTTCTGACTCGCTCTGTAGTTCAGTGCACCGCACGGCACCCGGTCGGGCGCCTTGAGGACCCCGGCCGGCCCCTGACAGGGCACCTTCCGGGAGCCATCGGTACACCTGCTCATCGGACGGAGCCCGTAAGGTTACCGGTCGGCACCCTGCCGGCACCCAGCCGGCACCCTTACGGGCGCCTTGCATTTTACTCGACCAATTTTCTCAGGGCACCTCCCGGGCGCCGCAGAATATGTGACCACACATGCCGTAGAAATGAAAATCGGACGGTTCCCGTACGGTCTCTAAATCCACGGCAAGCCGCCGGGTAGGGAAAATCGTACGGGGCCCGGTTTATATGTGACCTAGGCATAAGCAGTAAAACATGAAATATTGTGGAGAAAGTTATAAGTTACCTCAAGTACAGGATGAATATGGCCATCTTTTACACAAGCTCCCATATATCTGTGTAAAGAACAGGAGAAATGTATATTAGATCACTATTATTCTTCAATAGACTGTACATAGTAGTGCTCAATCTTAAGATCTGACAGCAGCATCCAATCCTGAAACTTGAATAATAAATAATCGTTTTTTTTTTTAAATAACAGCCGATGGTCGAAAAAACAATTATTCTGAAAAAGCTATATTTACACTACTCAATTCTTCATTAAAGACAAATTTTCGGCTGAAATAATAACTTATCACTTCCGATAGTGAAATGAAAATAAATGGAGAGGATATTGTAGTAAAAAAATCATTAAAATCTACACAATGACACAAAGATATGTTTTTGCTTTACTAATACTAAGTCTTGTTGGAAATTGACTTATATGAAAGGAGGAAGTTACTGCAATAAAATATTCGAAGATGTTATGGTAGAATGATTGACGTGAAGGAAAGTGAAACTAAGTGAACCATACAAGCAAAGAACCGGATAAGAAATACAGCTTACACTTACATCGAAACATGTTTTATTCTCTTTCTTATAAAATTGGGACGGAAACTGAACAACAGGAAGACGACGAACTTATGTGATTTGAAACCGTGATATTATACAAAGTCAGTCCAATTTTAATGAGTCCAAGAATCAAAACTTCGAGACAGTTACATAAATCAGACTATTTCAAAACGTGTATACTCGACTATTGTATACAAAATATGGTGCACATTTGATAGTCATGGAATATTGGTGCGATGCCAGAATTAACACTTTAATATCTATTTCGTTGGCGCCCATTGTTGGTTGTGCTCGCGCTTAGGTATTTATGGGGGAACAAATTATTCTCACGCACGCGTGCAAAAAAACATTTGCGGGTGCCCCTTTATTTCAAATCTTGGATCCGGGACTACATATATACATTAAAAAGACGGCCTGCTTCTTTCCGTCGGGTCTTAGCTTCTTCGGGTTACACGACCTTTCGTTAAAAATCAAGCTCCCTCCTCCCTAATCGGTAGCCTTATTAATTCGCATATCATTTTCAGAGAAAGAACGGGGCGCCCCGACCTTTCGTTTTTGTGCAATGGGTGGACTAATGCTACGCCACTGCAGAATCGTCAATGAATGTATGATAATTTAGTTAAATCAGTATCAGTATATCACTTCATAAAGACGCTAAATATAATGTTTCATATGTTATTTCCCTACCTGACAACGTTCGGGTGTTGTAGTTTATTGAGAAGCTCAAGTTCTTGGATCATTTTGTGCTGGTTGGCTCTCCATATCTTCTGCTTGCCGATCTTTGCCACCATCACTCGCCCATCTGCTTTATGCCGAATCTGTAACAAAATGAATTTGACAATAGAAGACAATATGGTTATCCGAGATGAATACATTTCAAACACGAGGAGAAGAGGAAGAGCCACGATACGGACGGATGTGATATAGAACTGTTCGATAAAAAGATAAAAAGAACACAAGTGAACTCATGCAAAGGTTGGGTCTGGAAGAAACTGGTGGAAGCGGTCGAGAGAAGTGGATTGAGATGTATGGGTTAGCAAGTGTGTGAGCCTGTTTTTCAAGATTCAAGATTTAAAGGGCAAGTCCACTCCGAAAATAACTTACTTTCAATAGAAGCAGAAAAATCAGACAAAGCAATCAAAAAAAGTTTGAGCAAAATCGGATAACTAATAAGAAAGTTATGAATTTGTAATGGCATGAATGACAATCATGAGTGGAAAAAAACATGCATCAACCATCAGTCTTTTTAAAGGTAGTGTATCCCTTTTGCAACCAATTATGCAGGAATTATGAATGTGTAACGTATGCCCTATCTGTGAAATTTAAACGTTAGCAGTGTCCTAGTATTCAAATTATGCAAGGAAACTCGTTTACTTTCAAGATTTCACTATTGAGTGACTGACCGACTTCCTTTTTTCTTTGTAATAACATAAATAAAATGAGCTGTAAAGGGTACATGAGCAATATAATGGCCAACGTTATGCTGATTGAATCTTTGCGCAGCACAAAACGTACGACCATTTGGTACGAGGGCCTGAAAATCAGAATATTCAGTTAAACAAGCGCGCTCGCTAAATTCGATTTGACAACTAACGGTCCTAATCTCCCACAAAAAGAAATGTTCAAGTCCTTCTGTTTTGAGGGAAGTTCTAAATTAATATTATCTTTCAAATGCCATTTGAATTTCACCTTTTCATTTTTTTGGCGTACAAATGGGACATAGTAGTACTACCTTTAAACACTCGTTGTTTGTTAGAAGCTTGAGTATCAATCAAATAGTTATAAAAAGAGAAAATCTGTTGGGAATACACTTCAAAATGTCACCCTTGCCCAGTTTCGGCGTCAGAGACGTAAAGACAACCTCATAAACAGGATGTCCCAGGTATAGTGTTGGGATGTGATTGGGTTAGGGACAGCCAGACAAAGAGCGCCTGTTATCGAAATGTGATTTAGATTGCGATTAATGAAATGAAATGATACAAATGACATCTATTATTGTACTGTGGTGACATACAGATTGCGATCAGTGATAAATTGATCATGGGTCCGATCCATGGATTATTCTTTCGTTATTTTGACAACAAAACAAATTGAAGAATATGGTTTAAACAGAGATTTAGTCCATGATATAGCATAATGATGCCCAATATTTTGTGGAGGTGTACTTTGACGTACATACAATCAAGACTGTTTTTGTTGTGTAATGTAAGACGACCAATAGAAACGAAGGGGTGATGACTAAAGCGATATTCAGCGTGAGTTTCATATTGTATTCCACTACATGCAACAAACATTATTTGATGAACATGTACGACGGTGAACATGTACGATGGTGAGCATGAACCAACAAATTAGATTTGGAGTCACCTTAATCTAAGGAAAATATACAAACATCATAATCATTCATATTGAATTGTTCAGAGATGAAAGATCTTGGCATGAATTATATTGTAAAAAGCAACAAATTATTTATGCTAAAAAATTCCCTTGGTATATTACACCAAAAACCTGTGATAATTGCGACTTCACTTTTCACTATAATTCAAATATCAAAGGATGCATAAATCAGTTAAAAAGACTTTTCGAAATTGGATCCTTCAATTTGATTCCATTTCAACTCTTTTCAAGACTCGATAACTGCACATTACATGTTCAGACCATGACATTTCAAGTTTCCAACCAATATCCATTTGACGTTTTACTTACATTATATGTTAGCGTCCGTGACACTGTTAAACATGTTAATTTGAACAATCGATCATAAATGTTACCTTGGAACTGACAGACCTATCAACTGCAGTTATTGGGAGCTCGAACTTGTTTATTTATTTCCATCTAATTATATTTCAAATCGTTCTCTACAATTGTAAACATCCTGTCTTCCCGCCCCTCTGTCTGTCTCTTCTTATCTATACTGGTGATATCTATATCGTATTTCCTATAAGTCCCTTCGACTTTCATTATATACCATTTTCTTTTTTCCCTCTCCCTTTTCTCCTTTTTTTATTCTCTCTCTCTCTATCCCCTCTCTCTAGTTCAATCTCTCTCCTCTCTACTTCACTCTCTCATTTTCTTCTCTGTATTTCAAATTTTCTTTCTCTCTCTCTCTCTCTCTTCTCTCTTTGCATATTATCTTACATCAAAACTCAAGTCTCAAGTCCTCTGCATTTTCATCTAATATATCCAACTATTTACCTTTTGCTTTCAACCTTCCCTCCATCTCCTCTTCCCCCTCTCTCCCTACTCAATCTCGCTCTTTCAATCTATCTTCCAAACATGATCCATCGAGATATTCAATACAACACATGCACAAAATAAGGAGCAGGTTCATAAAAGTTGGTTTCAAACGACCGCAATAAGCCAGCCCAATACAGGATATATCACGTGTATGTTGTGATTTAATAAAAAGTGCATCGTTTTATCAGGGAGGTCCCGACTTATATGCTATTTTTCAATTTACAATGATATCACATTCTCAATTAACTCTGGTCTATGGGAAAATTTGTATTGCAAGCCATTGAAATTAAATATTATTATTATTGAGGTTTTACAGGCACACATAGACACTGGTAAGAAAAAGGAAAAGGAAATTCTAAACTTCAATCTTCAATCTGTAATGTCATTCATAACATTGAAGAGAACTGTGATTATTTGTTGGACAATATAGTTATAGTGGATCATAATTATGTTGAGAATCTTCACCAGGAATCCTTTTATATCATCTACATTCGTATGAGTAAAACAGCTCACTTGCGTATCTGTGTCTATCAGTCTCTCTCTCTCTCTCTCTATCTCTCTTTCCATATGATCTTACATCATAACTCAAGTCTCAAGTCCTCTGCATTCTCATCTAATATTTCCAACTATTTTCCTTTTGCTTTTCCTTTTTCTCTCAATCTCCGCATATTGAATGACCTAACTAAAATAGCCTATCGATAGTTTTAACTCCTGGGTAATTCGAAGGAGAAATAATTTCATTACCCTAACATTTATTTCACAGAACATGCCATACGATGATGGTGTGCTTAAATAAAGCAAAAATGACGCTTTCAGACCCCCCCCCCAAATAATTAAAACCATATTGGACCCACACTCAATATTTAATATAATATTATAACGAAATTGAGTCTTACGGTAGCTACATAATTAAAATATCACAAAGATTAACAAAGACTTGAGAGACAAGAACAACTTAATGCCTCCAAAATGAAACAAAAATGGGGATGGCAATTTTGATTCAAGATCCAAGCTCTGAAAATTGGGAATGACCTTAATATCTGGGGCAACGTGAGGGGGAACAAGGTGAAATGATATCTGTGACCTTAGACATGAATATTGGATAACGGGACGTCAATCATGATTGCTCTGATGAAGAAGATGGAGCCTTTCAAGGAAAGGAAGCGAAAGTATAACAGGATCATTGATTGAGAAGTGAAATAATGATATAGATTTTTTTATTTTTTTATTTTTTATGGGGGGGGGGGGGGGGAGGTTTTATGGTTGAAAACTAATGAAAGTATTTGTGACTAGAGATATAGAGAGAGATAGAGAGAGAGAGGGGGAAAGAAGAGAGGGAGAGAGGGAGAGAGAGAGAGAGAGGGAGAGAGGGAGAGAGAGCGAGAAGAGGAAAGAGAGAAAGAAAATAGAGAAATAAAAGAGAGAGAGAGAGAGAGAGAGAGAAAGAGGGGGGGAACATTTAAAAGTTTTGTATCATTGGGATTATCATCATCTGGCAACTTTGACTCACATATCTTGAAAACAAAGCCATCACAATCTCATATACTTTTTTTTCTGCATGCTTGATTATCTTTTCAACCGCGGGAAAAATGCATTTCTCATTTGCAGTCTACTCCGCGGAACAATAATCACACAAATCATACTCGCTCACAAATCCCACTCACTTAAATGGCTATCCACCAATAATAGAGTGTAATTGGGTGTATCTAATTGATATGGAAGCATACTAATGGAAGTTTATAATAATAAAGGATAGTTTTATTTAGCCACAGGTTCGTAGTCACGTGGTGTGTGCAATATTGCTTCGGGTGTGTTTACAGGTTGGAGCAACGTGATGGAAAGTACATTGACTTGAACTCATCATTATACCTGTCGGCATGGCAAAGTGTACAATCACCCCATCGCTCTCTGTTTTGATGTTAATGATTGGCGTGATGAATGTGTGTGTTTCAGAATGTCACGATTTGTCAAACTATTCTACGATAATGAGCTCGTTTCGCCTATTTTCAGATTCTTGGACTCTTTTTTATGTTAATGATTGGTGTGATGAATGTGTGTGTTTCAGAATGTCACGATTTGTCAAAATATTCTACGAAAATGAGCTCGTTTCACCTATTTTCAGATTATTGGAGAAATCGTTTGACATTAACTTTGGTTAAATGGATTTCATGTTCTCACGACTGAAACCTAAACAATACACGAATAACTGAAATTTAAATTCGTTCCCACAACCGCCCCCGAACACTTAAACAATGAAATATTTGGCGTAGTAGACGTGATAATAGCTGATTCCAAAAAAGCATCAGAAGAAACAAATCGTGAACCAGGAATTAGATTATTTAAAATATATTCAACGTCTATATGAACGGTGCTTGTTGTTTTTGTCGAGAAATAGTATTGTTTCCATTACCATCATCACATTGGATCGTTCTTATTACGATCATGGCAAAAATTATATCAAATGCACACGCCGTAACCGTGTTTAAATGGCTTGATATTATATTTCAGGTCAAGGCCAACTATGAACAGTATTAATACTCTCGAAAACGATCTGTTCTCACCATATTCGCTCTTGGATACTAAATAGTAAAGCCCTCTGACGACAAACACGTTTTCCTTTAAATTCCATTTAATGCGACAAATCCCATAAACCCACAACTCTACAAGTGTGTCAACACATATGAACACTATACAGTCCCCCTAAATACGGTATAAATCGGTATAAATGCTTAGATCCCTAATCATGTGAAAATATATCTCTGATAAGGCTTAACTCGTGGTGACAGAAAATTAGATTTTGAACTTTAATATTAAAGGTTTGATTTAATAGTCAGTCAGGGTTTTTTCTGTACATGATACATTCTATGGATACGTTCGCATAATTGTTTTTATCATCAAAATAATTTATAGAGTTGTATAGAGTTGTATAGAGTTGTTGAAAATCGTAATAAAAAAAGAATCAAATTTAATCTTTTAAATGATTATTAAAATGTCAAGGTTGATATTGTCAAATCCATATAAGCACTGATGATACATTTTATTTACCTTAGAAAAGTTGCCGGAAATGGAATTTGCTATTACTCTGTGCTATTAATTCTTTAAATCCCCTAAAGTTGTTGATGTACTGCCATCAAAAAGACATACCAAACGGTGCAAAGTGTATATATTTTTCCTGTTCCTTACGTTTTACATAATAGATGTAGATAGATCATGATTAATATTATTATCATTATTATCATTATCATAATTAGTTTTATCATTATCAATATTAGTACTATTATTATTGCTACATTTGTTATTATTATTATTACTATTGTTATTATTATTATTATCATCATCATTATTATTATTATACAGCTATACTTACATTATTATCACCATTATTAATATCATTATTATCATTATTATTAGTATGATGAATTTAAGTTAATCTAATGAAAAAAGGGTGAAATAAGTTGCATATAATTCATTAATACTCTTTCCGTACAGGGTCTGAATAAAGAGATGAGGGGGGGGCACTCCAGCTACCTATCCCCCTCCCCCCCCCCTCCATGGGGCAGTGTGGCTAAAAGTGTCCATACCTACCGAAAGATCGGGAAAGTACAACCTACCAAAACATGAATACACTCAAAAGTGACGAGTGACCAAAATAACGTCACAAAAGTTTACTTACGTCATCAAACAATAAACCAATTAGAGGCCGGGTTTATCCACATTACGATGAACGCTTTTCCCAGGGTCGCTTTCTTGTTTTACGAACACACACACACACGCTCCCTGTCCCCAAAGGTTACACACTGTACAATGTTGTAAACAAAAAAAAGACTTCGACGTTGGATACGAGTGGATGTTGTTTATTGATGTGAAGGCGGGTTTGAGTTGATAATGAGCGAGACAGGATGGGGGATTGATGATATGAATATGATAATGATATTATGGATCTTTGCATTGTGGATGTAAACAGGAAGAGCTCGGGAGACTACGCGCTATGAAATCGCATCCTCTCCCCAAAATATCACTCGAAAAGCACAAGGCCAGGGGTTGACTGGTAAGTACAGGGGGTGTTTCACAAAACGTGTCATCAGTGACAAATGGCCGTTTTTGTTATAAGCTACTGAAATCCTTATCAGCAGATTTGTCACTGATTTTTGTCATTTGTCATTGAAAAAAGGCTTTGTGAAACGGGTCCCAGTTCTGAAACAGATTAGAAATTAGATCACTTTTGAGACACGATTCAAGTCATGGAATTATGTATCAGTGTCAAGGCTAAAATATATGATTTTTCTCTATCTTTTTATTATAATCTTCTTCATATTTTCATTCGTCAAATCTCCGTTCATTTTCATTCTTACACTCTTTATCATCTTATCAGCGTATGGTTCTTAAATATTCTAAGCCGTTATCTTTATTTTGCTTCTCTAACTCATTCTTCCTCCTTCATCCCCTTGTCTCCTCTTAGCACCTCTTTCTCTCATCTCTTCCCCTTCCCCACATACTTCTTCTCTCTTATTTGTCTTGGATTTCTCTGTCTCTCTTCTTTTTCTGTCTTTCTCTAGGCTGTCACCTCCCCCCATAATTATTTTCATTTTAATTTCTTTTCCCCTCTCCCCATCCACCCCGTGGTACAATCTCAGCAAAACTGGTGTTGGTAACTTCCAAGGCAGAGTCCCCCCCCCCCCCCCTGCCCCCTCTCTGCCCAAATCCCTCTTACGACCTCTCTCCGCGTGCTGAAACTTCTGGCGCTAGAGAGCAGGTGAAGGTAATTTCCTGGGGGTTTGGTTTTTATCCTTTTGAACCCCCTCCTTCCTCTTCCCCCCTCCTCTCTTACCCCCTCTCTCCCAATGCTGGCGCCAGACGGCAGGTGTAGGTACGGGTAACTTCCTTGGGTGTTCCCGTTTTATCCTTTGAATCTACCCCCTCCTCCATTCCACCTCTCCCCTCTTTCTCACTATCTCTCTCACTTTTTCTTCCCCATTTTCTCTTATCCTATCTCTCCCCCGTGTCATCTCCCTGCTTCAATCTTTGGCGCCAGACGGCAGGTGGAGGTGACTTCCTTGAGGTTTGGTGTTATCCTTTTGAACCCCTCCTTCCTCTCCTATTCTCCCTCTTTTCCCCTCTCTTCTCCCCCCCCCCCTCTTGCCCCCCCCCCCCCCCCACCCCGTGCTATAATCTTTGGCGCCAGACGGCGGGTGTAGGTAACGTCTTTGAGGTTTGATTCTTATGACGCAGTCTGCGTCATAAGAATTGTGTTATCGTCACTTTCAGTTAACAACCTCGCTCCGCTCCTATGCGTATATGTTTATGGCTTCTTCAAATTAACTCTGTCACCGACATACGAAATCCGCATCAAACAAATATAGAGATGCTGACATTTCCATATGTAATAATGATAATGAGTGATCGCTTTGTCAACAGCAAATGCATAAACACTAATAAACAGAAATAAACAGTCCCATGTTTTCTCGCCAAATCGGCAAGCTAAAGGCCGTCTGACATCGTTCATTGTAATGGATGTACATGTATAATATATATACAAAGTGTAATGAAAGCGAACCCAGTTTTAACTCATTTCTAAATTGAGCGGTCAAAATGGTACAAATTTGTGACCTTGTAATTTTTTTTGCAAATCAGATGACCTTTAAAATCAAAATGACTGGACGGTAGCAATTATTGAATAAAGTGATAGGCAAATATGTAATTGATAACCATATGACATGTCGGTTACATAGGGAAAAAAAGATAACATAAAACGACCCCGTTTTTCGGCGGCAGCTTTTCAAACAATTGTACAAAGTGGCCGACAAATTGGATAAAGTGACCATTAATGCAATGCGATATATTCAACAACTTGATATTGTAATACATCCGTCATGATATACAGTGACCTGCAGGCAGGATGCGACCTGATTCTCTAATGTTATTCTACATTAGGGAAGAATATTAGCTCTTTATTCAGTCGGCTACACGACGCTGACTCAAAAGGGTAGAAGGCAAAAAAATAGACGTCCTGAAATGCTCTAAGTGATAACACTGCCGCTTCAAGGTGTGAATAGATCTTTTTTCTTCAGAAATCACGGTTATCATATGGAATATAGAAGTGTTTATTGAAGTAAACCATCATTGAAATAAAGGGAATAAACCTTTTTTTTCAAACTCTCTTTTGATCTTACTTTTTCGTTGTTTTATTTAATTTTGTTTATTCACTTTTCAATGATGCCTGTTATATGTAATAATTACTATTTTTTCACTTTTCTGTTTTCTCGTTTCTCCTTGACATCGTGGCCCACTGTATTACCCTACCTTTGCTTTCCTCACTCTGCTTATAGCTTTCAGGTTTTTCAGCAATGTTCCTTTCCTCTCTAATTGCCTCGTTTTATATTTTATTGCAGGAATGTTACATCTACAATATGAATATGAAATGCTAGATGCAACACCTCACATCGCCTAGAGTATCGAATGACTATAAACTGACAAATTATCTTTACACTGCAATCACGGAAGTCAAAGGCATACAACATGTCGTGTGCATCGAAGCTTGTACATACTTCATGTGCAGAAAAATGACAATATTAACCGCATTAGTTTTGAATTGATTCAGCTATCAAGATGTGCAAATAATCCACAAGAAATGAGAAATATACAGGTAGGTTATAGCAATAAATCCCACATTGACACTGAATAAGGCACGCATGCCTTAGTACTAATTAAGGATTATGCCGACCAGGGGCGGATCCAGCCGGCGGCGAGGGTGGGGGCCCAATTCGTGAGAACATATTTAACAATAAGCGGGGGGGGGGGGGAGGGAGGGGGATAGTGATTTACCCAAGACTCCCCCCCCTTGAGCAAAAAACAAAAAGGTAAAATTATGGTAACAATCTTTTTGTTAAACCCTTTTGTTGTTTTGCCAGGGGTGGGGGCCTGTCTTCTTTTCTTTTTTAAGGGTAAAATTGCAGTTACCATTTTTTTTTCTTCCAGGGATGGGTGGGGGCCCGGGGGGCTCCCCCTGGACCCGCCGCTGATGCCGATCACTGCGTATACGGTTGTATAACCCCATAGACTCAGCTATGATCTAGCGGAGTGATTTCAAAGAAATTCGTTGAGGCTGTCCCTTCCAGTAATCATTTTGCTTCCCATAACTTTTTGGTTTCCTATTTCCAAAAGACACAATAGCACGATGGCAAAGCCTTCGAGAAATCAACTCGGGAGCGATTAAATACCGTATTACACTGCCTGTGGGAAGCATGGTCATATCATTACGTAATGTGTCAATGTCATGTACGCACATTTTAATAGATGACGGAGAAGATCATTGAAATTGCCTTGGTTTTTTTTAGTGCATCCATCGGCGGATCCAAGATTTTTTTGTGGGGGCGGGGGGGGAACTATGCCCCCGAAATTCCCAAATCTGGCATACCTTAACGTAGAACAAAACAATGTACATAAGCTTCGCGATCCAAAGGAAGCATTCCTAACAAAAGGCATACAAACCATGAAAATCAGATCATTCCAAAATTGTGTAACCCCACCCCCCCCCCCCCAAAAAAAAAATAAAAAAAAAATTAAAAATCCTGATCCGCCACTGGCATTTTAAACACAATAATAATGAGTAGGCCTACGTGACATTTATCACATCTCTCGTCAAAGACATTGCCATGATCGCGGAAATGAAAGTGGTATATATATATATGCGGTTATTTCACAGTACAGATTGTAGTCGGCTCCTTGTCTCGTTTCGTGGAAACCATAGATGTGAAAGTGAAAGGTTTATCTCGGATCATTGTATACGTTGGCAGTTTCGGAAGTATTATATTCTATTATTCCTCATGAACAAACTGAAAGCTGTAATCAGGAACTGTAATATGAGTAACTGCTACCCTATTCTCCATGCAAGAACAAAGTCATTGACACATGATTATTAAAAAAATCAATAACTTATGAAAACATGTGACGAGCAATTACATATGCTTTGCTGGTAACTTCAGGACCACTAATTAAAAAGAAAACAAAAAAGTTATTATACTTATGTTTTATTTTGATCATGCCTAATGAAGCGATTGTGTTATTAATGTCGAACACTCTGTCTAGACTCTGTCTAACAATGATAGCTTTGCACCAATTCCACAATACATCCTAAGGAAGCTTTCATGTATCATATAACCAGACGACTACCGAGTTTATTTCACTTCAAATGTAACCAATATCAATATAATTTCCTTGCCCTACTCCATGCAGACTTTGCAGTAATACTCGGGAGTCGGTATGTGGTGAAATTCAAGCGTTTCCAGACAAAAAGTGGTTTTCTACCGTTTGCATGAATTCTTCTTGATGATTTTTTCCCTTCTACAGCTTCGATTGCAGTCCATTGTTGCTGGAGGGAATTACCACAATCAAATTAGTTTTTTCTTAAAAAAATGCACCGAAACACACATTCGTTGCTTTGATAGAGCTTGAATGAAATTGCAAAAAATCTTTTTGGAAAAATAACATCCATTGTTCAACATTTCTTTATTCCCAACCGTACAAAATCAAACGAATAAATCTAGTCGATTAGATATACAGAATACAGCTTTTCTATAATGTATAAAGGGTTTATACAAACGATCGTATTGATGTCGAATGTAGTCAACATTTTTTTAAATGTTAAGACTACTTCTGCCCACTAGCGTATCCGAAGGACGGGTAAAGGGGGCAAGTTGCCCTTCCTGGCAGATTTTCAATAATCAGACAAATAATTGAAAAGTAAATAATACTAATATTAATTTTCTCGTTCGCTACGCTTTTCCGCAGTTTTTGTTGTTGATGGTTTTACTCTTGCTATATTTTGAAAATTAATAAAAATAATAATAATGATAATAGCCTAATAGTCCACTCCAAATGTTATTAAACCGAAACGGAAATTCTTTTTGCCCAATTGATCGTGAGCCCGGCAGCCACTGAGCAGCGCCAGATCGACGTTGCTCTATCCCTTTATTGTTGAACGCCAAACAAGGTAGCAACAACTCCCATCTTTTAACGTCTTTTGGTATGACGCGGCCAGGGTTCGAACCCACGACCTCCCGGTTGTGAGGCGGACGCTCTACTGACTGAGCCAACACTCCGGTAAATGTCGATTCATCCATTCCATCAGTTCCCAAATAAGTGTTTGGGACCCCCTCCCCCTCCCCATCCCCTCCATCGTAATGCAAACAGGGCCTCTGAAAATGAAATTAAGCTCAGATTTTGTTTCAGTGCATGGTTCTTGATACGCCACTGTTACTAAAGGTTTCAAGGTCAACAAGATATTCCTCGTTCTGCGCCACTAAACAAACTAAAGACTGAAATCAACAACTCAAATATGGGTAATTACTACTCTTTATCTCCAATACCAGAGCCTTTGACATTTAATAGAAAACCAATAACTTAATTTGAACGTATTGGAAAAGTACTGCTATATACACAACAATTTCTTGATCAGTAACATGACCATGAACACAAATTCTGTACGATAATTGTTTTATAAAAGTGCAAATGATAACAAGAATAAATATCATTAGTAATGGTATATCCCAGATAACCTTGGACTTTATTTCGCTGTTTAACGTGCTATATCTGACAGGTGAAAACAAAATGGAAATGTTTCAAATATTCCTAGCGAGGCGGAGGATATTAATTCCCAACCGGTAATGCCATTATCCGATTACCAGAGATGAGAAATGTCGAAAAATTATCCTAATTTCCTGGAAGATTATAGGGGCATCACGAGGCTCACATTCGAATTTTCAACACAGTTCCATACTTTCAACTTCATTTGAACTCGTAGTCCCAGGCATGCCCTTTTGCGCTGGGATAAATTCTTTATTCAGAGGCCTTGGATGCACGCGCCTTGCATGCTAAGTGAGTTTGGTATCTATGTAAAAATCGCTTTGTACTTAAAGGTAAAGACCAGTATTGGAAACGCCCCAATTTCAAAAAATGAAATGGAAGCTCTCATTACCAATCATGTGAAAGAATATGTTTTGACTAATACATGATGATACAAAATTTGCCGGGTAACCGCCTACTAATTCATATATTTGGTAAATTTGTTTCTCTCATGGTCGTGTGAGAGAGATATGGTAGTCCCATATACATCTTTCTGTGTATAGTGCTTGTAACTTTACGAAGAATGGGCCAAATTTCTTATCATTTTGATGATTCCAGAACCTTGCAGATGCTAGATGCTAGATGATCAACCTTTTCTGATCGATTCCACAACGTTTCGTTCACAATGCAATCGCATGACCATTACTGGTCTTTACCTTTAAGTTTGATCTACAGGAGTGATTTGCATTCATAATGCAGAAAACAAGATATAAATACATGGGAAGCTATGCCTATAATTGTTTTTATCGGTTTATTTTCAGCATGTTTTCAGAATCGAGAGGGATTTTTTTTTGAGGATTTGTAAAAACAGGAAATACTTCAGCCTTGTTGTAGATGGAGACGTTTACAATTAATTTCTGCATTTTAATCTCATGATGAAAACATGGCCAAAGTCTAATGTCACATTTACAGTTATCTGGTGAACTAAGACAAATATTTAAACAAGCTTACAAGTACATTATCATACAGAACGTCAATAGTACAACTGATTGGAGTAATCATGCATGCATTGCTTCACCGGTTGTGACAATAACACAGATTAGCAAATTTGGTGAAACATCTTCCGGGGTTTAATCATACGGACATACACAGACAGACGTAGATATAGAGGAGCACAAAAGGGCCCACCCCCTCCCCATCATCGAAAAGCGTAAAGGAAAAAATGAAAGAAGAAAGAGAGAGGGACGGAGAGAAGAAACATGAATAGATGATGATCTAGATGCAGTGCCATGGTTTTCCTTTTTTAATCTACTTATCTTCAAACGGCGGATTTCAAATGAAAGGAGGTTTTCTTCTGCATATTCAATGTATATGATCGACTTTGTCATTATTTTGACCCTTGCTATTATGTTACATGACCTTTTAACATTTCCATATTTCCGCCTGAAACACTGAAACTATTTCACATTGCTTTTTAACCCTTTTATATTGCAGCCTAAAACCTCGTTCAGATAAGGCAAAACCGCGGTGTTTAACAAAATAAAAATGATGACGTTAAGTATACGCTTCATATTTATGTGTCTTATAACACAGAGCTCAGTGGATACGTGGCCGAGGACCTTTGTTGCGCGCGGTTACCATACAGTGGCGGCTTTCTTTGCAGCGGTTTACCGCTTCATAATTGAACGCGTCATTAGCAGGATAGGGAGTGATGGTTCTAGGACAACTACCCCTTGGGCAATCACCCCCCGGAAAATTACCCCCCGGAAAACTACCCCCAAAGGACAATTACCCCCTGGAATATTACCCCCCGGAGAATCACCCCCCGAGGACAACTACCCCCCAAGGACAATTACCCCCCGGAAAATTAGCCCCCGGAAAATTACCCCCCGAGGACAATTACCCCCTAGGACAATTACCCCCGAGGACAATTACCCCCGAGGACAATTACCCCCCGAGGACAATTACCCCCCCGAGGACAATTACCCCCTAGGACAATTACCCCCGAGGACAATTACCCCCCCGATAATAATTACCCCCCGAAGACAATTCCTCCGATGACAATTACCCCCCCCCCCGGGGACAACTACCCCCGTGGACAATCAGGATTCAGTAGCAAAAGACGATCTGACACATTGAGAGATGGCTACGAGCCCATAAGATCCCCTGCATGAACCCATATTCTTTCAAATACGATATCACGTTGTCTTCCTCATTACTACACATTTCTCTTTTATTATAATTTATGCAACGCCAGTGCGGTTGCTAATTTCCACGAAGGATGCAAGTTTTAGGTAATTGTCCAGCGCTTTTCAAAATGCATAGAAATACATTTCTCTGGAGCAGCGTTATTTTAACTTTTTGTTAGTCACGGAACCCTCTTAAGAAATGAAAAGTTTCTCCCAAATCCCAAAGTCTTTACAGATTATTAATTTTGCATGACTCTGGCTCTCGTCAAGTGCCATGCACACAAGTATGGGCACATTTAAGAATAAAAAGGAGAAGACATTTTCAAACTGATAAAAAATTTAGTTTGTAATCCACACACTAGAAACTATTTAAAGGCACACTGTCCTACTTGTAGCTACTTGCTCCCTCTATATAGGAAACTTCCCAAATCGGTGCCTGTTGGTCCCCCATGATCCTCTTTTTCTTATGTTAAATGAGAGCTGGGTTAATGAGATAGCCACCTGTCACAGTGACCTCGATGGCTCACTGGGTGGTCTAATCCCTTCTTGCTGAAGTAGTAAAGCCTCCCTTTAAAGTACTGTATGCGGGCACCTTGCCGCCAAATGTACATAAATAAAAAGTGATATATTCGGTCATGATCTTGATACACGAATTTGAGGATATTCGGGCCTCTCGTTGCCCTCATTTACCTTGCTGTCAAAATATTGTCAGCGAGCGAGGAAGGAAGACACTTTAGTATCTTCAAAATTTTTATTTTCTCATGTAATTACATATTTTAACCGTTTCTGGTATTTGATTTTTTAAAAACAAAATCAACGTTTTCCAAATCATTCTCTTGCGGCACCCCGGTTGAAAAACGCTGTGCTGGCGTTACAAAATCAAATGAGATGAGTTACCAGAGAGCGGATATTTATTTTCTTTTGACATGGCACCGTACATATAACCTGAAGGCAATTTCTATTTCAAAATAATTTAACTTACATGAAAACATATGTCAAAGATTTGTAAAAAAATCGTGCAATTCAGCCTTTGGGCTGCAATGTGATTTTTGAATAATAAACCATTATATATACCATTATATATATATATATATATATTATACTTCAGCATGACAACATAAATAATAGATAACGTGAAGAAAACCTTAATCATGGATCATGGCATGGATGAGGGCCCATTATACATACACAGACAAATACACGACCAGCTGATTAAAAAAGTTACAGAGGATGCATAAAGGAAATCTTACATCCTAATTTCTTTGTTGTGCCATGGATGGTGAGAGAAGCTGTAACGCGTACTCATCTGCGCCCAATGTATTGTTCAATTTCTAAGAAATGTAATTTCTGTTCTTTACTCGGTAGCAAAACTACAGGGGAATTGGGCAACCTCCACCCCCATATCGAATTGAATAATTTGAAAAGACTGAAATGAACTTCATAAATAACAAAGAAAATGAAGGTTTATGCAATTTTCTGTAAATAGCAATTTGGAGAGAAGCTTGCGTTATACGTCACAGTGTTATAAATTCCTCGGGGTGATTGCCATTGGGGGTAGTTGTCCTCCGGGGGTTATTGTCCTCGGAGGGGGGAGGGGGAGTTGTCCTCGAAGAGGGAGGGGTAGTTGTCCTCGGGGGGGGGGGGGGGGTAATTGTCCTCGGGGGTAGTTTTCCTGGGGGGTAGTTGTCCTCTAGGGTAATAATAATAATAATAATAACGTTTTATTTACCCAGGGTAGCCACTTCAGTTATGAAACTGCTCTTCCAGCGGGCCCTGCATAACATAATATGTCATTACAACCCTTCTCCAATCTAATATGCTGAGCGCCTAGCTAGAAGGCAGAAGGTCCCGTTGTTATAAGTCTTTGGTATGACTCGGCCGGGGTTCGAACTCACGACCTCCCGTTCATGAGGTGGGCGCTCTAACCACTGAGCCGCCATGCCCAGTAGTGTCCATGGGGGTAATTGTCCTCGGGGGTAGTTTTCCTTGGGGGGTAGTTGTCCTCGGGGGGTAATTGTCCTCGGGGGTAGTTGTCCTGGGGGGGGGGTAGTTGTCCTTGGGGGTAATTCTCCGGGGGGTAATTGTCCTTGGGGGGTAATTGTCCTACGGGGGTAGTTTTCCGGGGGGTAGTTTTCCGGTGGGTAATTTTCCGGGGGGTAATCGTCCTACGGGGGTAGTTTTCCGGGGGGTAATTGCCCGGGGGGTGATTGCCCAGGGGGTAATTGTCCTGATACGGGGAGTGATATCTTGCCACACGCCTTTATCTAATGTGTTAATGGAGTGTTAACGTATTTCTACTTTATACGCCCCATCCATCCAATCACTCAATCACTGGATGCGATCCACCATTACTCAGCATCTTCAAGCAATTATGGGAAGAGAGGCAGAGGGGGCAGATTACTACGGGACAGTGGGAGGAGAGAGAGAGAGAGTGATGGAGAGAGAGAGAGAGAGAGAAAGAGAGAGAAAGAAAGAGAGAGAGAGAGCGAGAGAGATGGGGGAGAGAGAGAGAGAGGGAGAGGGAGGGAGGGAGAGGGAGGGAGGGAGAGGGAGGGAAAAGAGGGAGAGAAAGACAGATAAACAAATGCAGAATGACAAGGGCGAAAACAATACTTTGAAGAGAATGAAAGAGATGATCCTGGAAGTATTGAGATTTGGAGAAGGGGGGTCCCTTTTGACTTAATAAGATTCTATTACTCCATGTATGAAATAAATCTCATTCAGTGTAACAACTCCTTCCTTTGACATTGAATCAGAATCTTGTTTCAAGATCACGAGGTACTGTTTGTGTTACTTGCCAAGAACTTCACGTACAATAAATTCATCACTGTCACACTGTGCTACTGATTCTGTCACATTTCCTATAAAATATGCCGTTGTTTTTGTTTCTGTTCTAATTTTCTAATTACATTTTCGGTGGCAGCACCTACGAGGCTCTTGCCTTCTACAAGCTATCCCCTGTCATGCATTGTTATTTTGTGATCTGCTCTACACATTTTCTAAATGTACTTTTTAGAAATGAATAGAATAAATGTAAACTTGAACTTGAACTTAAAATGCTTTGTGTTGCAAGGAATAAAATAGCTTACTAATCAGAACAACGTGAACAAAAACCATGCCAGCAATATCGCGAGCATTTACTTTGTCTTAGCTTGGCGCGGTTACAAACTTTACAAAACTGTGATGTATTTTACTGGCAAGACATTGGAACGTGCTGTAAACAGGATGGGGGTTGCAAAAGGTGTGCCAAGACTATGGGTCTCCAGAGACCCGCACATCGGAAGCCGTGTTTTGTTTGTGAGAGGACGTTCAGATGAAAGGAACTGGATGAAGAGGGGCTTGGGAGGCGATAGTTTCAAGGGGTAGGGGTAGGGGAGGTGGAGGGGGAGGGTGAGGGGGTATGGAGCATCTGTAGGACTTTAACAGGGAGGAAAGGTGGGGATGTTGAAAGTGACTTTGAAGAGGATCAAATGGGGAGTAAGCCTCCACCCCCAAACAAAATATTTACATATCATGACAAAAAAATGAGAGAGAGGGAGAGAGAGAGAGAGCGAGAGAGAGTGAGAGAGAGATATGGAGAGAAGGGGAGGGGATGTATGAGGTCTAGATGAAGGAACTGGACAAAAAGAGTGGTTTCAAAGGGGAAGAGGTTGGTAGGGAATATGGAGGAAATAGAGGATTTAGATGGAAGGGGCAGGGGAGGGGGCGACTTGATGAAGATCAAAGGGTAGCAATATTGAACCATAATAAAAAGCAAAAATGGGTTTGAAATATTTTTTAACTAAGCAAAAAATATAACGATAGATAGATGGAAAGAGAGAGAGAGAGAGAGAGAGAGAGAAGATGAGGATCAAGCCAAGGTACATGGACGATTTAATATTGTTTCAAAGACAATCCCATAGCCTGTATTTGGTGTCAAGTTTTTTCGTAACGTAACACTTCTAGGTCCCATCAATACGAATAGTGTATCCTTGAATTAGATCATATTTCAAGTACCAATATGACACGATGATAATAAACATAGATTCAACCTGTAAGAATTATTTATTAAGAAGCCGATAATGCTAAATAGGCATGATTTTCTGAAATCATAAGGAGCCTATGCCGCATTTTTCTATCAAAATTCAAACCCCTAACAGTTTTTACGAAGCTTTGAAGCATGTATGTCATGTTTTCTTTATCTGGGATATCTGTGTATGACTGAATTTGCAGATATTATATTGCGAAGGGAAGATTCATAAAATACTTTCAACAGCAAGGATTCTCAAAATTAGGCAGGTGGGCACGGAACGTTTAGGCTTGATTGTTGTTTACCTACGTGATTTTCTTTTGTCTTTTAGATTCATTTTACCCCCCGCTATAATCTTTATAATTCTGAAGGTGGGAAGGGGCAGCCCCTTTAATCCCTCTAGATCACATTGAATAAAGAAGGCGACACCTGTCCCATCTCCTCTGTATGTCATCTGGAGCCTACTACAACATCATGCTTTCACTCGAATGCTTCTTACTGATTAAAAGAAAATAACATATCACCCCTATACCTTCAGAACGTTCGACTGCAACTCACAAACATATTCAAAGAAAGAGTATATATTATCGGGAGGAAGAAGGACACTGACTACAGACGGACTATAGATCACAAGCATATTCAATTTAAAAAGTACATCAAGAGCTAGAAGGACACTAGAATATTTCTTAAGTCATAACGCCCTCCTGGCTCTCAAAAACATTTTCACTACTCAATGGTGAAAATATAAAAACATCCCTATAGAAACCTGTACAAAGAAGTTCCGCCCCTAGCTATCGCGTACAATCATTTTAATGTAGTTTACATTGATTGTTGCTATTTCGGGCAAAACTCTAACAAGCTCCCTACCTTGAACCTGTCTACAACTGCAATACATTATATTGAGATGTGCATGTAGCTTACGACGTACACCATATTGATTTCGACAATATTTCAATCGACCCCCTGCAAAATACCAACAAGTTCATAATAATGTGCAGAAATAGGTCATGCACGACATATTGATTTTCGGCAATAATAAATGTTGTGCGGTAAAACAAAAATATTATGCTCTCACCCACGCATTTCCATTTATTTGAGACATTCGCATTGATCCTGTAGGACTACACATGTAAATGACACTGGCCATTGCTTACTCATAATAAAGTTTATAATATAGCGTTAATACATTTGTAGATAATACTGCCTTTTGCCTTTGTAATCCAGAGTCGTTAGGGCAAGAAGGGAGCCATTATGATAGATTGACGTAGCCTTAAATGAGTAAAAGGGTGCTAAGATTTCGGTCAGTTTAGGGGCATCCTCCAAACACTTCAAAAAAATGTATCGTTGGCCAGTTTGTAGACGGTTTGCGGTAAAATGTTCCAATAAGCTACAAGTGAAAAAGGAGGGGCTTATATAAATGGCAAAGTTACTTATTAATAAAAATCGCCGACAAAAGCTGACACTTGTAAATCACTTTGCTGATAGGCATTATAGGGACTGTGAAAGAGTGAGGGCTACCCCCAACGCTCCTCAACGTATTTAGTGACGTCCATGAGGACGATTAATTTAGCATGACTTTCTCATTTCTCACATCCACCCACCGTTAAATCCGACCATCATGGTGTATAATCCGCATAGATGTGTACTCCACAATCCTGGCCAATTTCAGTGAAATTTTCGGCGAAATAAGGGCTTTAAAGCCCTCCAATGCACAGCAGTGTCGTTCATGTCAAACATGATTGGTAGATTAAAGTATGAGCCGGTCTAGCTGTCTGTTGTTTCAGGTTATTACACAACCTCCTCCCTCCACAAACCGCAGTTACCATGGAAGAATCCTGGATCGATGAACAGGCTTAGACCTACAACATCGTGTCTTAAAGTAAAGTAAAGTAAATAAGTATGATACAAACAAAAATAATTATATATTAACAACTACAAAAGCTGTCAGAGGTAACGAGAGCAACAGCTGACAAAGAAGGATGGCGTAAACTTGTGATGGCCACAGCAGCGCAGCTAGCGCCACCTGACTGAAGAAGAAGAATAACTACAACAACTACCACAACAACAACACAAGAGTTTACATAATTTCCTATCCGTAGCCTATAATGATTTCATTTCATGAAATGCTACATGTTTAATGTTAAAGCATTCATAAACGGATTATCCAATGGCAGTCTTGCTGATCTGTTCATAAATAATAAGCTACTTATTTGTTTTCATTGAGAAAGATTTCAAATTTCAGGTAAGCCTACAATACTGTGCTCGAATTTAGACCATACGAAAGAATATTGCAGACGAAAATAAGTGGCAAATGCCATCGCTTTTTACCCGTAACATCTGGTGCGCTAATTACTAACGACAAATACGCTAGATGGTGATACATGTTTGATCAGTCATACAGACGGTGAATTCATTATACCCAAGTCACACCGAGAAGAAAAGAAAAACCGACCGATTTTTGGCCATTGGGGGTGATATAATTTGTGTTCGGTCTGTAGTCAGTCTGGTGTCGATCTCGTCGATGTGACTGGGTAAAAGAACTTCGGTACGTACTGTCGTCTGTATTTAAATTAAACAACCGCGAAGAGTTGCGTAGTGGTGATGGTATAATGAATACAGGGGCGTATCCAAAAACTGATGGAAAGGGGCACGTCATATTAGGTTCAGAGTCAGAAGGGCATTAACTCTGTGTTTAATTATGATTTAAGACCTTCTGGCTGTTATATCAGATTTATTTCGTGATAAATTTGAATCATTTCGGAAAGATAGTAATCGACATTGATAAATGCAATTTTTTTTTTTAGTCGCCCCATCTCTTTTTCTTCCTATTTCTTTATCTGTTCTTGTCATCCTTGGTACACAAGGTAAAATACCAGTCTAATATGTCTAACAGTGTCGTCTGTGCTCTAGTACTGCGAGATAAGAGACCGCACCGCCCTGAATATTATTGTTATCATCACTTTAAAATCATAAATGGTTGGATAGAATAAGACAGTAATGTATGTTGTTAAAAGAGATCACAATATCATATTGTATTATGAAAACGATTCGTCGTTAAAAAGGGAAATAAATCTCCCGCCTGATAGCAGCACGACATATATTTTCATCTTGTAATTTCCACAGCAAATAGAGGGGAATTGGTCACAGAATTGGCCATCGATGACCAACTACCTGCACCCAAAAAAGACATTGTCTACAAATCGGGAGCGCCAGGAGGGTCAAATCTGACTGACATTAGCGCTATACAAGAACCCACTATTATTATTATTATTATATCGTCGAACACTGTGTGTATTTCAAATAAAATATAATGTATTTCGATGAGGATGTTATCTCCTTTGTCTTGCATTTAGTTATGAAATACCTTTGACAATGGCAGCGTATTTATCAATACTATTTTATATCGAGAAATGAAGCCATCATCATGATAATCATCTAGAATATTCCAGATTCCGATAGAGAGAAAACTGTACATTGATTTCAAATTCGTTTAATCAATAATCACATATTCTCGTCTTATTTTAGCACATTTCTACCATTTTGAAGATTCACTGCTGCTCTTTGCAAATATTACCCCATCTCATGTTACACAACCCTCTTTCTGTTAAACATCTAGCATTGTTGACTCTCTTACTGGGGCGCCTCTTGGATCACGTGACCTGTGTTGATAGAGACGCCATGACTGACTGTGACTTGTATGTTACAATGCAAATGTGTCAAAGTAGGATTTGTACGGGTATATCTGGTCGTGTGACAATCGGTTCTGTTACAACATGCAATACGAATACATTTCTATGTCAGAAATTACAAAATCAACACACGGGGGGGGGGGGGGGGCTATCTACTTTGTACATCTTTAAAGATTTACAGCTGCTCTTTGCATCGATTGTGCTATCTCATGTTACACAACCCTCTATCTGTATAGTAACAGTACACTACTCTCTTTACTGTTGGGCCTCTAAGATCACGTGACATCGGATGATAGAGGCGCCACGGCTGATTATGTATTTTACCAATGCAAATGTGATAATGAATGAGTTTATGGGATCTTCGTTCATTTGATAATGGTTTATTTAATATTTTGAAACGAGTTTTGATGTCGGAATTTACCTCTACAGCGAGAATAGTACACTGACGTTTCGGCATTCTCTCTCCAAGCAAAAACATTCAGCTTTCAAACGTACATAAATAGCAAATATTTATATACACGTTATACCTAAATAAATAATAATCAATATTTAATAGAATGATAATTCAAAGTTTTGTTCTAACATATCACAATTTCGTGTCATTTTCATCGAAATCATGGTTGATTTAATACATTTATTGCAATCTGTTGAGCTGCATCGCAAATGGATGGATATCAAAACAAGATCTTAACCAACTTCCATGAAATCCTACACATAGTATACAAGACTAGTATTTTCGTGCAATGAGTTACAAGTATACTTTTTCGGCATAATAACTCATATGTTTAAGCAGGAGGAAAGCTATATTTTCTCCAATAAAATGCTCTTCGGGTGGTGAGGTTCCATCGGGGGGAAGTGCTCCATCAAAGAAACAAACCGTGACATTTCAAATTGACTAGTAAAGATGTAAAATGAGAAGATGCTCGTTTATGTAGGTATTTGTAATTTTGTAATCGATGAAGCTTGTCGTTATATTATAAGCGTTTATTCCACGCTCCTTATTTCACCCTCTGATCATCATGATTCATCAATTTTATCTCTTTATTATTCCAACACCTCCGTGATCTTCCTCTGTCTTTCGACGCGTGCTTGTATGTCTGTGTATTTGACTCTATAATGATCTGTGTTGATATCACGTCTTCGCTGTCGTATCTATTCTACCATCTATTGATTCACAATGGATTCACCGACTTTAAAATGACATCTCTATCTCTTCCCCTCTCTAAGCTTCTCCTTCTCTCTGTCTGTCTCTCTCTCTCTCACTCAATTCCCCCTTTGTACCATTTAAAAACTCCCCCATGTCTTTCCTTCTTGCTCTTTCTCTCTTTCTCTTCCATACTCTTCAATCATTCGCTAAGTCTAACTAACTTTCTTTCAAAATGATCTACATCGCATTGTGTAGTTCATGAAACTTTAGGTCAAGAATGAGATAAGTCTTATTCTCCTAACCTAAGTAACAACCGACCCCTCAGGTATCACGTAGCAGGTGCATTGGCCTTTCTCATCCTGTTTGGGGTCTCTACGAAGTAATCCCATAGGAAGCCAGTAAAAGGTGCTACCCCAGTTACTGCAAGATCGCTATCTCATGCCAAAGTAAGCTTAATAATTATTAGTGATTTAGTACAAGAAAAAGTGCACGAAAATCGTGAGGTCTCTTGACTAAGATGTTGCACTATCCCGTCTTATCTGGAAGGTCCGAAAAGAACTTCACTTTCATTTTTTTAAAGTATAAAAGTTATGTCTCTGATGTGTATAAGTTGATAACATATTAACAAAGGCTGAACAGTTTATTTATAACCTATTTCTAATCATCTTCTCTTGTCCCTTACATCTTTCCGTTTTAAGAGACAGCAGAATTAATAACGGAAATGTCGCATTTGTATTTTAGGCCAGGCATGGCGACCTACAGGTGAAGCATACTCAATAATTTCCTGAGCTTTGCGGAGATAGTGATGGATGTGAGAAAAAAGGCGGGAAAAGTGTTTGTATGACGTGTGCTTTTCACTGAAGTCGTCTGCGCGCCGAGATGGTTTGAGGGGGCAAACTGAGGTTCAACGACCGGACAGTCAATAATTTTGTATTCCCATGCGTTATATATAGCGAGAACACTTGACGTGAAATGCGTAAGTGAGGGTCACAAGCTCTTCGATTCAAGAAACAGTCGACTTTAGTACAGTCTATTTTTATATTTTGCCACATTATTTTTCAATATCGTACGTTAGGCTCCGTATAGTATGAATATGGTCAAATATGACAACTGATGAGAAAATATCAGCAAGTTTTTTAATGAATAGGAACATTTTATTTTTTTACGAAATAATATGGTTTTATTGCGCTGCTTGGGGTTCATTCATATAAAGTACATCAATTCATAAATACATTTTGAAAGTAATACAATATTCATCCTTGCTTATCAAGGTCTGACTATTTCCAATTCGAGGAGGGGGAGGGGGTGCTCTATTGCTGAAGGTTTCATCAGGTCTGAAATGTTTAGAGTTCGTGATCATTTATGTTAATTTAGACTGATTCAATTCATGGATGAACAACAAATCCGTATAGATTTAAATTCGAGATATGATTACTACAGATTATGACCACACCCCAAGCGATATATAATTGAAACAGGCTCAAAATCGTGACCAGACAGGAATAATTAATAATTAAAGATTTTTCTTTGATGGCGAGGACTTCAAAACGACATCGGGCAATGCTTATAATCCTGGAATATTGTTGATGGATAGACAAGGAATCGACCTAAGATTTACCGTTTTCATTGCCATATGTAATGAACCGTGCCACATAATTGGAGATACGTAGCTAATACAAATGAGATGTCGGTCTGAGAAGCTTATTTTAAGATTCAATTAAGGGTAAAGTGAAGACGGAAATTGCAAGCATTATAGTTCTCATCCCGAAGGTCGGGCTACTACACTGCAATATTTTGAAGTACATGATGTATTTCTAAAAAGCGCAAAGAGACAACGTATATGAATTGAGCGCCATATAAACCCAAATTATCATCATTGCCACTGTTATTTTATCATTATTATTATATTATTATTAGTAGTATTATCATCATGAGTATTATTATTATTCTTTCTATTATCATTACTACAACTAAGGGGCGGCGATCCAGGGGATACGTCCCTTCCCCTCAAATTGTTTAGGGGGACCCCCCCCCCGGAAAATCTGATAAACAACTTCTGTTTTTGTCATTGTTATTATTATTATCATCATTATTACTATCATTAATATTATCATTATCAGTAAACAAGTTATTTCACGTGAAACATCATTCCACTTGTATAGAATACATAAATCAGTTTTCTGGTAACCAAAGCATTATATTTTTAAAAGAATGTTATCAAGAAACAGGGTTAAAAGAACTATTCTCTCCAATATGGTGGATTTTGTATGATTTGAGGTCATGCAGTGCGTCATGCGTCGTAACAGCTTAACAGTACCGCCTTGCATAAGTTCAAGCAATTAAATTAAAGATGCTCTGGATTATGAATTCAGCACAACTTGCACACATCTATAACATTTCAACCACAAACATGGGTTCTCACATGCCTGACTACAATCATGAATTTATAGAGAAAAAATATGTGGAGGGGGAGGGGAGGGTGGTACATGTACATTCCATCATCCCTCCTGTAGCAACGCTATGTATATATTCATGCAACAGGCATGTTTACCAAAATATACAACAATATTTGTTTGTATGTTTACAACTTAAAAAATGCCATATTGTTAAAACAGGAGGGAAGACTATAGACATCACATAAATCATCATCGTGCGGCTTGCATGTTACAATTGCATTTATACTCCAGATTGTTTTACGAAAATGATGATGAATGGCAATTTGGTCAGCATTTTAATACATTTCTGATTCTAGGATTTATAAGTATGCGTATTCGCCCTGTTATACTTAGAGAGGTAGACCTTGGCCGATATGCAACGTCAGTATCGACGATGACACATGGACACGCGTCAACGACCACCGTTACGACGACGAGAGTGATCAGGAGATGATGAATATGGCGTTTTAGGCATCGTCTTTACAGAGTCGGGATGTATGTTTTGAACAATTAAAGCACTAATTCTTTTTTGTTGTCCTCAACGGGAGGGGGGGGGGGGAGTGAACAGTTCTTTTTGCATCCACCCCCCCCCCCCTTGACCAAAGAGAAGAAAAAATGCCGGGGGGGGGCATAGATAAAGCACAGATAATGGGTGTCTTTAACATTCTCAAACACCCCCTTTTGCCAAAGGGAGGGGTTGGGGGAGTGCTTGAACACCTTAAACACCCCCTATTTGCCAAGAGGGGGGGGGGGGGGGGGATGTTTGGACACCCCCTCGATACGCCAATGGCCACTATTCTTTGGTGAATGTAAGTCTGATAGAATATATTACGGTAATAGTATTGTGTTTAATGACATTACTGCAATCAAAGCTACTACCAGATACAAACCTAACTCTACGTCAATAAATATCCCAAACTCGTATAAAGAAAAAATTGTAAACTGCCTCAAGAATCGCCATCTTGATGCAGAAATTCAACAAAGGCACAGAAGTGGACCAAAGAAAAGAAACAATGGCATAACGCTTGATAATAATAGTCACATTTGTATAGCGCTTAATATTCCGATTCTAAGCGCTTTACATTGTAATTATTATTACCCCCCGGTCATTCGATTGATTGTAGTTTCCAAAAACAGTGTCAAGGTTGGCAGCTAAAGTGTAATACCCGAACAGAAAAATGAATCATTCATTGCAGTTAATGCAGTTCAAAAAGGTCATTCCAATGACTTATCAAATCGGATAAAGTTGTAAAACCAAGATATGCATGCTATGATGTATGTGCGTTCAGTTGAATTGTAATCCTTCATTCATCAATATTCTGTACACTTGATTTGGTAAGGGGGAGAGGATTAGTCTCCTCAACCAGACATAACCGTTGAAGGGATATAGTCGATGGTTAACAAAGTGGCTATGCGTGAGCGGAAATGAGAATTGAAGAAACCGAATTTAAATTTCAGTCTATAAATTGACACAAATATATGGAGAGATTACAAAAGGTTACCAAGATTCTTCGATAGATAACAAAAAAGTAAAATCAGTTAAAGGTACTATGTCCCTTTTGCAGCCAACCTCAAATTCTGTGGAACTTTGCAGGAATTATGAATATGTCATGTATGTCCTATCTGTGAAATTTAAACGTTAGCAGTGTCCTAATATTCAAATTATGCAAGGAAATCCGTTTACTTGCTAGACTTCACTGTCAGACACTATCGAGTGACTGACTGGCTTTTTTCTTCTTTGGTAATCAATAACCCACTTCTTGTGATGGCCAAGATTAAACTGATTGATCTTTGCGCAGCATAAAACGTATGACCATTCGGTACAAATTATTGTCTGAAAATCAAGACTATTACTTTTGGGCTCTATAGCCCTAAAGTCGATTTGACAACTAATAATAGTTATTTTCCCACTTGAAGACATTTTCAAGCCCCACCTTTTTTAGGGAAGTTCTAAATTAGTATTATCTTTCAATGAAGTTGGAATTTAACTTTTTCATTTTTTTGGCCTGCAAATGGGACATAGTACCTTTAAGGTTAGGCAAATTTTGGGTGTACACCTCCTGGACATGCAATTAAATATGTCGAAAAATAAAGGGGGGAAAAGCTTAAGATTCAGTGATTCAAGAACTTTGAGGTATTCATTTGCATCATTATTATTCACTTTGCGTCATTGATGTTCTTCAATGCACCTGGGACCCAGTTCATAAAGCCTTTTTTCAATGACAAAAATAAGTGACAAATCTGCTGATAGCCAATCAGAAGAATGGATTTCACTAGCTTAAAACAAAAACTGTCTGACACTGATGATAAGTTTTGCATAAATACAACGTCGAGCTTATTATTGACCTTAATGAGTTTTCACTTTGAGCTCTATACTTACATACTGGCGAATACATACATGTAGATCTACAAAGACACCTCTGATACTTGTAATCTCTTACACAAGTATATCGCTTTTGAGGTCGAGAATGAATTAAGATTTGTATGATTACGAGGAACTCATGAATCTCACCAAAGCTCTCTCAATAGCGAAGCGTGAGTCAAAATGAGGGGGCACTCGGACGATTTTTTGTAGGGGGGGGGGCACATGTCTTTCTTGAACAATGAAATTCGAATTTACAAGACTACTGATTAGGGGATGGGTGGGAGAGGACTAGGCGTCTTCTTTTTTCTCTCTTCTGTTTTCCGCCACCCATTCGAAGGGGGTACACCCCCCCCCCCCCCCGTGCGCACTGTAGCTACCCCACCGTACTCGATGATAACATGGCAAAGCTGACAAATTCTCCATTGCGCTAAATACCCACTTCCTCTTTGTGGGAAACTCCCAGGTTTCTACTATTACAAGAGGCATTTTTTGTCATGTTATTCTTTTCTCCACGCCTTTGTAGACTGTAGGTACAAATGAATTGAATTGAAAATCCGCGGAAGAGATCCCGCTACGCTCGGGATAACCCTAGACTACTGTAATCTGATTTTATTGAAAAGCCTTAAAAGGGAGCGATTCCGTGTCAGAAAATGACATTTTGAAAAACTTTGTCTGCCTTTTAGTCATAGTAATTCATACAATTTCGTTTGGAATGACATTTTACCAACATTTCAAGACAACAAATCACAATGAGTAATACAAGTTTCATTTGGAGCAATCGTAGATTTCCACCAGAGTGTCATATAGTAATCAGCGACAGGTATGTCCACAAAGAATTTTTGCCGCATAAACCCTTAACAAGATGTCTATGACATATTTATTTGCATTTTACTTCTTCTGACGTATAGATAATTTGACATCCAGGGAAACTTATCCCCCGCCATGGATTACTCAATCAAATCTCACAAGTGTTTAGCAGGGCTTCCTCCACGTAGTGTTCTAAAACACTCTTCCCAGGCAGGTCTGTAACAATTACTGGCACAATGTCAACGAGCCTCTTTTAGTGTCCTAACATAAACACTGATGACAAAAAAAGGAATGTTTTACACGATTCGGCACACTTATCACGCACAATAACGCTGTATTGACTATTCAAAGTCCAATGGATTAACAGATGAAAACATACTGTATTATTAACCACAATGTGGTCTTGAAACGTGTCATTATTTTATCAACTATCTTATCAGGTATTGAACGTTCAGCTAAATCCGATCGATATGCTTCCCTTTCAAGTGCATAACCGTTAATATCCATCCATACAGCTATGGATGCATGGTGTTCATAGTTGAACAGAATGTATACACTTTACATAAGTATCTGATAATTTGTGTTACGGATTATATTTCCAGTTGACAGAAGGATTTACCGTGATTAACCCAAAGTTTTTTTGTTAAAGTGCTGTCAGAAATCTTTGTTATGCATATGGGTTGTCATTCCATACGAATTTGTCAGCAAAATGTATAATTCTAAGAATCATGCATATTTTGTTTAAGGTACTGATGTCATTTGGAGAAATGTTAGAAAACAACATACCTTGAATACATCAGCGTAGAATCCTTCTCCGATCTTCTCCGCATCGAAATCGTCCCACATCGCTAACAGGCCCACAGCCGCTCGCAGGGCATAGCAGCTACTTCCCGGCCTTGGCTCGGTGGAGCGTCGGGGAGAGAGAGAAGGCGTCGCCGTGGAAGAATCGATGTCAGGAGTGGGATCCAAAGACATAATCATGGGCGCCACAGGGTCCTTGCCCGACAGAGTGGTCCGGGCGCTACCGGCCTCTAAGCCGAGACCGATGGGACGCATGTTGTAAGGTGCGGGGCTACTCCTCAGGCAAAACTGAAAAGATTTCCGTCATCTGAGTTAATTGCAGCTAGCCGCTTGAGTTTGTCAGAATTGTCTACTAATTAACTCCTTTGTTTCACAAGTCAGTTCACCATGAGCTACAACACGAAGGAAAAGAAATGAAGAAGTATAATTATCAGCGTAATTGCTTTCCGCTACTGAAACATGTAAACAAATATGATTATCATATCACATTATCAGATATAAGTCCACATGTCATAGCATGTTGCACAGTAAACTTTGATCCCCTTGATAAGCTGTTTAAGTTTCTATCCTTTGCCCTAGAGCTAGAATTCAAAGTCCATTCATCAAAACAAAGCGATATAATAACGCGAGAGCAATTATAACAGGGAGGTGCCTCCCTGATTATATGTATCCAATTCTTCAGACATCCGCTCCGTTCAGGCATTATATTAGACGCAATACTGAATGATTAAACCGTGGCGGTTGTGAAAGGAAACAACGTAAAGACGGTTGTATCAGAGCACGCGTGCGCGGATTATTGTTGGATTTCGTCTGACCTCGGGAAGGGGTCAAAGTCTTCAGTCAAAGACTTTATGATTCATTTTTCCAAGGTTTCGTCTTCCGAAGGTTTGTAAACTAAGAGATTTAAATGATTCCGAGAGTGAACAGACTTCGTGATTTCAATAATTGGCGGTTTCAGGCTTTCCCTTCATCTGGCATGCCTTAATAATTATAATACGTGTGAAGAAAAAGGACTGCGTTTGTCTGCTCACACCTCCCCTCAAAATTTTGGACCAAAATGCAATTTGAAAGAAGACCTTTGTTATGGTCAAACATAATTTTTGTCAGATTTATGACACTGCAAGAGAATTCTTTATCCTATTTTTTTTAAAGCGTTCTTCACAGCTCGGAGCACACCGTCGCAATTAAATTTCACTCAAATCAGAAAAACAGCAAAACCAAAAAAGTAGTGTGATATATTATTGCTTTGTTGACAATAACATTTTACTTTTGTTTAGCTTACGACATGTACGGCATGAAAAAAGAGTGTTGCATATCCTGTTGTTCGTGACACTTCCCATTAGTGACCACCTTCACTGTTGCCATGGAAACTTACTATTTTCCTAATTATCATGAGTATATGCGAGCTGCTTAAAATGTCTGTTAAGCATTGTCGTGTCCACACGAAAAAAAATATATGCAGGTAGGCATTGACGTATCGTGGGTTGCTATACAGAAAGCAGGGAAGTTGCTGACAAATAATTTGCTAGCAGAGCAGCAGATTATGCAGTTCAATACAATGGAAAATAATAACCTTTATAATGGAATATGATGAATTTATTGCTCTTCTCATCTGAAGTAATCTTAATGTGCTTTGTGATTTTAGTTTCATTGTCACATAAATAAGGTTATTATCTCATCATCTTGATAAAGTAGATTTCATTGTAGGACACTTTTTTAATATGAAAATTTGAAACGCATTTGTAAAACCATCAAATGGTAGGCCTATTGAAATGAACACATTCATTGACCTATTTTATGTAACAATATTATTGTGTGGAAATGATGGAACATTAGCAAAACGTAGTTATATATATTATTATATATGTTATTACTCTTGCAATTTGTATTTACTGGACATTTTAATACACGATATCTAGACAGGAGAGGGGAGGAGCAGGAGGGGAGGAGCAGGAGTAGTAGGAAGAGGAGGAGTAATAGGAGTAGTAGTAGTAGTATCATTATTAGTATTGTATTAGTAGCTTCGTTGAGATTGTCAAACACACAACGCTTCATTATAACAATGCGTAACAGGACAATGAACCCCATGGACAATTACCCCCCCCCCTCCCCTGAAAATTACCCCCTATTACAAATTACCCCCCTCATGACAACCAAGAAAAACCAACCCCGAGGACAATTACCCCCCCCCCCCCCCCTCCTTTCTTTAAACGGGAAGTCTACGCTGGTAATAAGTTGGTTTTAAAGGCAATTTCCGGAGGGGGGGGGGAGGTAAATTACAGGGGATTAATTGTTCTTGAGGGGGTAATTGTCCCGTTGGTAATTGGCCGGGGGTGATTGTTCAGGGGGGTATCGTCCTAGAACCATAGCAATGCATCTCTCTCCAAGATGCATTTCACATGTCTTTGCTCTCATCCTTTCTCTTCTCGCACGCTGCATCATTCATGTATTACCATGTCTCTC
This sequence comes from Strongylocentrotus droebachiensis, assembly GCA_035222895.1. Taxonomy (NCBI): domain Eukaryota; kingdom Metazoa; phylum Echinodermata; class Echinoidea; order Camarodonta; family Strongylocentrotidae; genus Strongylocentrotus; species Strongylocentrotus droebachiensis. The sequence goes on from JAVYIG010004444.1 coordinate 111,473, forward strand.
GAACAGAATCCAAGCGACAAAAACAAGCTCTTCCAAGGACTTTGATGAATGATGTTATAAAAGCGTACTGAGTCTTCGTGTACGTCAACTGGATATCACGCGGATCAAATGAGAGCGCGGATGATACTCTGTTGTCTTGGTAACAGATTTAATGCTCCAAGGTAGATAAGAAGGGGAAGGAGTCTGTAGATTGTGAGTCACGTGTGTGGAGGTGATGACAGAGGCGTAACCAGGAGCACTTAAGACTATTAAGAGAAGGGGGTAGAGGAAGGGGTAAAGGAGGGGAGTAAGCTGGCTCAACAATGTAGTTGGTAGGAGGGTCGTCACTGTTCATAGGGAGGAAGATAATAGATTAACGTCTCTTTCGATTGTAAATCTTGGGTTCTCCACAAAGGGGGATGAGGAGCCTTCAGTTAAAAAGGAAAAAAAGCAGCAAACGAACAAACTAAAACATTAGTACAAACACATGTGGTATCAACCAGTGGCGGATCCAAGGGAGGAAAAACGTGTAAAAATGTTACCTTTTTTGTTTAGATGGGCCCCCTCCCCTGGCGCTCATGGGGGAGGGGGGGGGGGGGGGGGGGGTTCGATTTTTCAAATTTTCGAGGGCCAAAATAAATAAATTAGTGCTCCTTCCCCCCCCCCCCCCCCACCTGAGCGAATTATCGGCCGCCGCGATTTTCAAATTTTCGGGAGCAAACAAAAAATTAGTGCTCACTACCCCCCCCCCCCCCCCCCCAACTGAGCGAATTATCGGCCGGCTGTTTTGCCGCTAAATATTTTCTCACGAATTGGGCCCCCTCCCCTGCCGCCGGCTGGATCTGCCCCTGGTATCAATATCATTGATCTTCTATTAATACTGTCGCTCATAAATTTATACTAATTTTGTCTTACCCCTTTTCATGAAATTAATGATTGTGGCAATGTAATTCATTTTGATAGGTTAGGTTTATATCTTATCAGAACTTTATTAAACAATTTCTATGACTTTATATAATCAAGGTTTTATATCGAAAAAACATAAGAGTACAATGATGCACATGCTGCAGCTAAAAAGCTGAAATGTATGTGTTTACAATGATAGAGGATACATATAAATAGAAAAGAATATCCATTCACAAAACATATCTACATTATCGTACAACGAATTGATCTACGTGTATAAAGCTATTAGAAAATATAATGCTTTTCTATCAAGAATAAATTATAGTGTCAATCATTTCATGAAAAGATGTAAAAGAATTATATTCCGATTTAAAAGAAAAGTCAACCCTGATATCAAGTTGTTTTTAATTAAAGCAGAAAAATTATAAAAACAAATTAATGAAATTTTAAGCAATATCCAATTAAAAATAGGAAAGCTATAATTATTGTTTGAACTTGTCATCAATGATACACAAATCGGCAAAACTGTGAAGCATCTTGCGAGCTGCTCTCCAATTTGTTCTGTGCAAATTATTTCCTAGTTATCGATGACGGAATATATTTGTTGAATTCAGGGGTTGTAAACAAAACATATTGTAACAATTATATTTAGGGTGAATGTATGATTTGGAATTTTCTAGATATTTTATAAGTTTGATAGTACAGGGTAAATAGGAGGGGAGCTCACAAGATACAGTGTACGTCACATAGTTGCCATTTTCGGTGTCATTGATCGCGCCTTCAAAAAATTCATAACTTTCTTCTTTCCAATCGGTTTTTGATCAAACTTTCACTGACCTGTTTCACAAATTATTCTGATCCTTTTAAAATCCTATAAATTGCCCTATAAATTGCAGTCTTTTGAGGGACCTACCCAAACTCGTGTATACGTCTCATATGTAGATCAACTATAAGTGTACTAGACGAGTGGGCGAGGAGATGGGGCTGACAACACTGAAAGGTTGACCTAGGCATGTTTTTTTCAAAGGGGGGGGGGGGGGGGGATTTGAAACAAAAGTACACCAATTACGCTACCCATACATCGTGAATTTTACCTTTTGCTGATGTTAACACCCCCTCCCTCACCCCCGCGTGTATGTTATCCTGGCCCGGAATCCTGGATCCACCTTTGCAGTCCATGACAGGTTTATGAGAGTGAATGAATTCCAATAATGCCCAGGAATAGTCCATGTTATCCTAACGCCTATATACAACCATGGACCTACTACGCGACAACGAACGCTTATTTGTTATTGTTAAATCGTCAGAATGTCAGTTGTCTGATATGAAGGGGAAGGTTGGAGAGGCCTTACGGTTGAGGAATAGTGAGGCTTAATATCAATTAGCAAGCTGAATTAATAAGCATTATACCCAGGGGCGGATCTAGCTTTTTGCCAAGGGGGTGGTTTGACCCAGTGGCGGATCAAGGATTTTCCAAAAATCGCGCCGTTTTACTGTTTTATTTTTTTCCCTTTTTGTTCTCACTTGGAAGCCCACGGGGAGGGGGGTTTAAACCGCCGAACCCCCTAGATCCGCCCCTGATACCAAAACAAATCATAAAATGAATCATATATTTATATACATTGCTCACTTGAACGCGAGAGAGTTTTCAGTTGTAATTTTAAGATTTCGATTTGTTTTAAAGGAGGGAGTATGCAAAATACAACAAGAACCAAAACTACTACTACTACTACTACTACTACTACTACTATACTACTTCTACTACTACTACTACTACTGCTACTACTACTACTACAACTACTACTACTACTACTACTACTATACTACTTCTACCACTACTACTACTACTACTACTACTATACTACTTCTACCACTACTACTACTACTACTACTACTACTACTATACTACTTCTACTACCTAAACTACACCAATAGTAGTAATAAGAATGAAACATGAATAACGAATAATCAAATAAATACATAGTAGATTAAAAGTTGGGTCTTATGGATAATAAATCCAGGACCGAAGCTTGATATTGTCCCTTCTTGGTCCAATACTTGGTATTTTGAATACGAATAGATCTTTATATAACATAGGATCCTAAATGCTTTGTCAAACCCCGCCTCTGACCAACCCCCAATCATTCTTAAAGGTAAATACCAGTTTTGGAAACGCCCCCCCCCCTTTCAAAAATAAAATGAAAGCTCTTATTACCAATCATGTGAAAATGTATGTTTTGACTAATACGTGATCATACAAATTTTGCCGAGAAACCACCTAGTAATTGATATATTTGGTAAATTATTATATCTATTTGGACCTGGGGGGTGTTTCATAAAGAACTTACCGCAGCGGTAAGTCCCATTTTCAGCGGTAAATTCCAGTTTCAGCGGTAAATTTGGAAGCAGCGGTAACTTTCCGTTTCATAAAACTTTACCGCTGAAAAAAGCAGCGGTAAGTGGTCATACCAACGGTAACAGTTACCGCAGCTCCATGAGGTGCGGTAAGTGTTGTTATTGCTATGTTTTTCCATAGACCTGTGTACAAAAGTGTTCAAATAAAGCAATTTTTTTTATTTCCCATAGGCTGGTGTACAAATTTAGTATATTCTGCCATTCTTTTCACTAATTTCACATTATTCAACATCCATGCCATCCAAACCTCAATCCGACAATACAGGGAAACATTCCCTATGTCATTAAGTTCACAGCAATCCATCTTGCTTCGCTCCTTAAAAACAAGCCGTCTTCATTGGAATTCACATCCTGAATTCCAATGAAGATAGACACCTCACTTGCATTGTACATGAAAATATCCATTCACTGATCTCCACACAAAGAACTATACTGAAATGATGACAATATTTAACAGATCAATTCGTTATTAATCAAGTTTGGATTTTAATTCATTTGATCCCTTCCTCGAAGGGTTAACAGAATAGCAGGGGGGGGGGATCGCAGCTTGAGGTTCCTTTGGGACAAAGTTTCTTATCAAATTTAGAAGCTTAACCCTACCTTAAGGCTAATACCAGTTACATAAATCAATGCTTCAACAAGTGTTTGTTACGATTTGTTCAAGCATGACTGGTCGAGTTTTGTGCAGTAGTTCTACAATCCAATAATTTAGTACATGTATATTGCAAGTAGTCCACAGTCAGGAGGGTCACAAACTCCTCTACCGCCACTGTCTCATCTTGATTCCTGAAGAGCCATGTCTGATTAGAGATGAACTTGAGAGAAGTATCCAGTATCCACATTGTTTTGGAGTTGCGTGCTCCTTCAGCTGACTGCTCCTCTTTAACTACTGAAGACAAGTCCACTTGCATCTTTGTAACCAATTCTGACAAGCTGGCTGTTCATGAACAAAAGATTAGTTGAAGAAAAAGAAATCAAATATTGTACAAGCACTTTAAGATGTAAAGCTAACATCATCAGTGTATTTCTTCTCCTTTATGTTCTTCTGCTTCTTCTAGTAATCTTCAAAAGGCTATTAGTTTTATATAATGTTGCAAAATTGTTTTCAATTTTCTGATGGTATAACTCTATTATCAAATAAACATTTACTTTACTTGTATTAAAGAGAACTGTTGCTGAGCTAGCGCCATGAGTGTCCCTGGACGGTGTGTGCGCTCTATAAGTTTACACTATTATTATTATTATTATCATTAACATACTGTTTGCTCGACAGGAGTACATTCCTATATTTCGTGCTTTTTTGTCATGATTTTTTTGTTAACAAAAATATTTGTTATTTATCACACTTCTGGGGCGACTACCTCCAGGATATAGCCATATGCGATAATAAGGCCTTGTATTGATGGGCTGACTGCCCCCCCCAAAAAAAAAAAAAAAAAAAGAGAGAGAGAAAAAAATAAAAAATAATGATAATAACAAAAAAAAAAAAAAAAAAAAAAAAAAAAAAAATAATAACAATTTTACTTCTAAAAAATCAATAACAACAAATTCCTATATAGGAGTATGAAAAAGGAGATTAAATCGTTTTCTGTCGCCTTTCTTAATCACTAAACCAAATGTTGATTGTAGGTTACTGTTGTCTAGAGAATATATTGTGAAAGTGGGATGGGTTGCAGGAAGCATGGATGGGTTGGTTGACAATTGCAACTGAAAGTTCATGCTCTTCTATTGGGCAACTTACTTCAGACACTGTCATCTGGTCTCTGAGCTTTAGACAGCAAGGTCCTTGTCTTGTCTACCATATCATCATGAGCTTCTGCATTACATGTACAGGCACCTGTTTGTACAGAGACATACAATGAGTTCACTTCTATGGCATGTTCATGAAAGCAGTGTAAAATAATAATTATAAAGTGAACAACAGGGTATGTTTTTGCAGAAATTTTAGAACTTGAAGTAAAGGTGTAATAAAATATCAACTTTGAAAAATACCAGTACCGGACTACCGGTATGTAGAAAGGGATTTAGGGTAACCTAACTTTGGGTCCGGAATGTTTAAATACATTTATGTTTTGCAATAGATCCAGGATTAAGGTTAAGAATTAATTTTGTGTTTAGCATAACCATGCAGTAAACAATTGTCAATGTCGTAAAAATCGCTTACTTCTTTCAATTGGTAATACAGTGCTACAATACATGTTTCACAAACTGCAGGTCAGTGTATTATTACTTTACTAAAGCTATTGTAAATGATGGAAAGAAGTCTTGTATACTATTTCCCCTTCCACTCTTCATCATGTTTAAGCTGCTATCACAATACAGATGATGAGCAACATACATGCAGCTTCACCAGCACCTGCAAAATTGTGTTGGATGACACTTCATCCAGTGACCACAGCTCCACGTCAATTTCCTACACTATTAAACAAAATAATTAACATTATCCCTGGACCCAACACTCGACCAAAACCTAACTCTACAAATCTCAATCCCAATTGCAGCCCTCGACCGAACCCTATACCTTTGACGAAATAAAGCCTGGAGCAGTCGTTGCAGGGGCAAATGTCTGTTCACTAAAAATGCCATGACAGAATCAAATCCTATGAATTTATCTCTAATTATTTCCCAGATTGGTTAAAAAACATGTAATATTTATTATGAATTACCAGTCCATTGTGCTTTGCTCCTCCAAGAGGCCATCGCTTTGAGGTAAAGGGCAGAAATTCAAGGCCGGAACCTCAAGGCACCCCATGATCTTTCTACAGGAAGCCCTCCTTCTGGAACAGAATTATAAACACTTCAATAAATATTGACAAAATATGAAAGAAAATACAAATATAATAGCATTATTAAATATTGCTTGCCATTCCTTTTCATATTATTGACCCCCCCACCTTTCTACATTAACTTCAAATGTTAATTCTAAAAAGAGATACATTGGAAGTTAAAATACACATAATGAACACTATACAGCAACTTGTTACTAGACATTTTGATGCATAGCCACCCCTTTGCATCCCCACAGGTTCCTTTAGTACATGTTTCAATGAGAAACCATTTTAAAGGGAGACAAAAAATGTGGTCTTTATAAGACAGGTGGTCACTAAAGCAGGTTTGACTGTATGGCTTACCTTCTCTTGTGATGGTCTGTTTTCTCCAGGACATTCTTGTTTCAAGCACATTCTCAGAGGAGGCAAGCATTTGGTACTGCGACAAGTCTCAATGTACATTTTCCTGTATAAAAAGAGAGGGGGAATTTAATATTTAGAATGAAAACTGAGTATGACCATTTAAGTTTGATGAGCATTTGCAGAATTAACGTGTTTTAATTTGGATTTCACACAAAAAACCTCATTCATTATTAGGCCAACTAACAAAAATGGGGAGTTTCTCGTCCTTTATTTTCTATAAAAGGAGGAGGCAGGGCATTACTATTTACTAATTTTAAATTTGTTGATATTTTTGTCCAAGATGACGTCATTCTAAATATAGCTGGCAAACGTATATTTATTAACAGATATTGTGCTCAGGCGCGTACGCAGGGGTTGGGAGGTTGAAACCCCCCCCCCCCCCCCCCAACCAAAAAAAAAAAAAAAAAAAAAAAAAAAATTGTGGTAATGGGTGACCCCAAAAACCTGACTAACCCGGCCAGGCTTTAAATTTCAATATTTTTAGGGCAAGGCCACTTTTCTGTGGGGCACATTCCTATATTACAGCACAAATAGAAAGAATTGGAAAGGGCACAAAAAATCTCCAAGGCCAATGAGAGGGGCATTGAGACCAATCAAAAAGGCATCCACGGCCATGGCCTTGGATTAATTTAAGCCTACCCCCCCCCCCCCCAACAGATCGAAATAGCAATCGACCAAATTTTTGGGACAAAAACAAAAACAAATAAAATGGTGCTCTTACCCCCCTTCAAACCCCCCCCCCCCCCCCCCGCTTATTCAGCGACTCTGAATATCAAATCGACTATCAAATCCTGGACCAAAAAAAATGTGCTCTTAATCTTATCCCCCCCCCCCCTTTCATGTAACCAATCTTGAAAAGTAGCCCCCGAAAGTGTTTAAATATTTTTCCCCTGCATTATAGATCTACAGTAGCTTTAGTCTCTTTAGTCTTAAGACTTGACCCTACACAAAAATTAAAGATCTAGATTTTAGACTAGTCTAGACAGTAGACTAGACTTGCATGTCTCTAAGACTAAAGTCTAGACCTAAGTTAGACCTAGAAATACTCTAGATCTAGTCTAGATCTAGACTAGAGTATATTGAAATCTAGATCTAGATCTAGACACTGTTTGGGTTCTTGCAGTTTACTGCAGGAGTTGCTGTTTCAATAATTAGGATAAAATAGAACTGTAATTTTCGGTTCTAAATTTATTAAATCCGACACTAAGCTCAGCCAGCTCAGTCAACTCCGACAGCTGACAGCTCAGTCACTCCAGACAACAGCATCGGATGACGGTAGGACTGATGCAAAAGAGCCCGCAACCAGCCCGGGCGTTACACGCAGCTCCCGCTCTCGGTTTGGGCGCATGAAATTTGACAAACACTCGCATGCGAGCTCTCATAATCAATCTTTGTTTAACCGCTGGAAAAGTATTTAAATATAAATAAGCACACAGATGTCGAGTTATGAATATAATTCTTCGTATTATGGATTAAATATGACATGTACTTACGGGATTTCTATGAAAAAAACATTTCAAGCACCGAAATTGGGTTCATTGTCACGGTGATTGCAGACGACGGCAAAGCACAATGGAGCTATTGCGCACGCGCATAATCGTAATGATCGTTTTTTAAACGATCACTTTGTTACTAGTTTTATGAAACGTATTTTCACTTCAATAACAAGATACGATAGTCGTAATCAGATTTGTCATAGATACCAGATTTGTTATAGTCGTAAGTCAAAAGCTTTATGAAACACCCCCCTGATAGATATAACGCACGTGTTCGCGCATGTGTGGTGGTAGTCCCATATACATCTTTCTGTGTACAGTGATTGTAACTTTATCAAGACTGGGCCAAATTTCTTATCACTTTGATGATTCGAGAACCTTGCAGTACACACCAATACTTATATGTTAGATGATCAACCTTTTCTGATCGATTCCACAACGTTTCTTTCACAATGCAATCACACGACCATAACTGGTCTTTATCTTTAACTCCATTACCGTATGTATTGGCATTTGGTTTGATGATAAGCGACACAGACTTGGATGACTTGTGACTCGATGGATAATGTCACAGAGTAAGCTGTTGGTTCTCATCATCAACTCTATAGGGAGATTGGCGTAAATGTCAATGCAACTAGTAACTTCTTGATGCAACATGCAATGTGGATGGCAACCTAGGTCTCGCTCTTCAAAGATCGTTACTGGTAGACTTAAAGATAAAGACCAGTTTTGGTCATGCGATTGCATTGTGAGAGAAACGTTGTGGAATCGATCAGAAAAGGTTGATCATCTAGCATATAAGTATTGGTGTGTACTGCAAGGTTTTGGAATCATCAAAATGATAAGAAATTTTGCCCAGTCTTCGTAAAGTTACAAGCACTGTACACAGAAAGATGTATATGGGACTACGCACACGTGCGTTTATCTCTCACATACTAATATATAAACTAATTTTCCAAATATATCAATTAGTAGGCGGTTTCCCGGCAAAATTGTTATCATGTATTAGTCAAAACATATTCTTTCACATGATTGGTAATAAGAGCTTCCATTTCATTTTTTGAAATTGGGGCGTTTCCAATACTGGTCTTTACATTTAATCTTAATTTAAGGAAGTAAAATGTGTTACAGTGAGAATAGGAGATCGGATTGTAAGTTGGTGTCTTATTTTTCTATACCTGTATCAAAAGACACATGTATCAGGTATTTACACGGTATCATCATGATTTGCGATGAACTTAATTAAGTATATGGAACGCCAATTTGAGTTTAACGCCCAATCTCAGTAGCCGTGTAGCATACCTATGTCCAGGGCCACGTTGCATAATACTTACCATTGATGCCAATCAAAATCAAGGTTTCCATGGAAGTTACCATTGATAGCAAAGTAACCATCAATGGTAAGTGATAGGGAATGGGGCCCTGGATCTTAATCATTTTCACACCTCAGCTATGAGTATGAGAGAGAGGGGGGGGGGGAGATTTTTTTGAATTGTTAGTATGTCGCTACATGTATGTATCTTAAACAACAAATCACATCATATATATATATATGACAAAATGGTTTTTAAGTAAACTGACTTTAAGTACAATGACTTTAAGGTGATGGTGCTGAAACGGATGCATTCATATTTAATGCATCATGATGATCCAACCTTGCCCGATACTTTAAATAATTGATATTGCGATCCGGATAGGGGTATGTATAATTTAAAAGTGAACGGTTCTAATGCAGCTTTGTAGGGACAAAATCTCCTCATTAAAAATGTTCAAAACATTAATGGGGAAAGAATTTAAAACCTAAAATATGATATTAAACCGTTCTTCTGCACTAGTTAGCAAGTGCTATCTGTTTCGAGACGAGACATATAATGTTATTAGTCTATGCACAAAATGGGATTACATATGGCAACGTTTGCTTGTATTTGTCTCATAAAAGAAGTTGACCACAAACTGACTCCCACACGGTGTTGAGTACTCAGGGGTCACAAGCCACTGGCTTCATCGGGCAGGTAGTTCCATTATATGAATGGGTAAATTAACTATTACAAAATGAGGGGACACATTACATTGTACAATAGGGACATAGTATTTACATTGTTTTTATTGTGCAGAACATACTCTTTTATTGACTTACTTATTGCATGAAACTTTAAAACCTAAATGCATTTTGTATTCTAACAATTGAAGTACAAAGAATAATAACAGGTGAATGAAATGCATAAACACCACAAACACCTGGGGAGGAAGCATTCATAAATTTGAATAATTTAGTCAATAAACGACTCCGATGAAACTATCAAATCAAAATGTAATTTGTGTTCTGGCAATTGGAGTACAAAGAATGATAACAGGTGAATGTAACGCTTCAACAACACAAACACCTGGGAAGGAAGCATCCATAAATTTGAATAATTTAGTTGATAAACGACTCCGCATGTGGACGTTTGGTGGAGCAGAAAGCAGTGGATTCTTGACAACACGAACCCATTTAACAGAATGTCGGAACGTAAATTAAATTTGGCGCGGTTGGAAAATGCATCTTTCTACTCTGCGACTTTAATGATCCAGTAAATTGAAATAGTAAAATGGGTCTTATTTTAAAATTACTCATTAAATAAAACCCAAAACTTCAGTGATATCAGACAAAATATGTTATATCTTACTAATAATTAAAAAAGATGTATAAACATTGTGAAAGTGTAGCATTTTACGATAAAAGACACCGATTTAGCGAAGATGACGTCATTAGTGCGCTTGCATCAGGGAATTCAAGGTCAAAAGGTCAATTCAGACGCTGATAAGTTATTGGTCAAACCTTTTTGTTTCCTTTATTCCGACAAAATTATACAATCAATCAAAACAAGTTTAATACCAGAAGAAAGCTAACGATTAGTATTTTCATTAACCGCTTGCCCCAAAGTCGCTTGAACACAGTGAAACGAGTGAGAGCTTGCGAGAGCGGCCAAACTCGCTATTTGCTCTTCTCCAACGCAAAAAGAAACGACATTGTGCTGGATAAATGTATTTTTTCCGACAAAAGTACAGAAAATTTGCATTTGGTCTTTTTAAATTATACTTTATGAAATGTTACCCGAGTGACTTCCGGGCACCCCAATGCTGGAAAGAAACGCACATTTTAGAAAACTTCACTTTTTCATGGAAAAATGCTTTTTGTTCTATGCACGCAAGTCAGTCAGATTGAGCGGATGATACAACGTTTCCATATGTGAATATCGATTTGGACTCTTTTGAACTTGATTCTTTAATAAAGGAGTGGCTTTCTGTACATCGCGAAAATAAAAACGGGGTGTAATCAGACGATGCATATATCGGAACACAAAACCCATCATTCATTCCCTTAAAGTTAATCTAATCGAATTTGGCTCAAAAAATGTAATAAGAAACGATGCATAAAGCTGTCGTCATCATGACATCATGATCCGCACCTGATCTTTAATCATGTTTATTGTAAATTAACTGTAAATGTTACTGTAAATTAACAAGTGCTCTGTCCACACACCATTCCAGCAATTCTGGACACTCCTTGTAGTTACTTGCCTTACCTACCATCCCAGTATAGCTTCCTGAGTGACCTGCCAAAGGGATTACACAACCAAGTGCCAAGACAGTTTGCTAATCTAACACCAATTTAAGAACATATTGATCAGTGCTTTGACTGAACACGAAATGGTTTAACACGATAGATAGAACAACTTGATTTGAATGCACAATCGAAAATGGTGTAAGAAGTATGCATGTGAATTATTGAAGTATTCTCTGATAGGAGGCACTGTTCTTGCTGGATATTAGAAGAGGACCCGATACAGCTAGCAAATCGCGCTAACGTATATTCAAAGCCTTGTTCATGAATGTAACTTACCAATACCGCATACTAATGTCCATGTAATTGTCTCATCTCGGTAAAACCAGGAAACTTCACAAAGTATACTACACAAGCACATGCGTTTTTACTTCCACTGGATTTAGCATATTTTACTGCTGTAAATTAACAAGCTCTTTGTCAACACACCTCTCCAGCAATTCATGATACTCCTTGTAGTTGCTCGCCTCACCTGCACACACCCCCAGTATAGTACGATAATACTCTGTAAAGAGGTCAGTACTCAAAAGGAAGAAGAAGAAGAAGTAATAGCTTTCTGAGTGAGCTGCCAAAGGGATAACCAAACGAAGTACCAAATGCGTACACAATGGGAAAAGCGATGTTGAATGTTGTAATGATATCCACTTACTAGGATAATGCCCTTACATGCTTTGTTACAGTCATTGTGCGATGCATGTGACGAGAGCTGCCCGGATTACAACGAACGTCTTAAAAAAAATAAACATTCTTATTTACTTCATTACAGAAGCATACCCCGTGATGCGGAAAACTCGATATAACTACAAAGAGAAAATTCTTTATTTGGTATAATGGAACGCCAATCAATAGTCATTCGATGAATAGAGCCTTAACCTAAACAACCGAATAGCCCCAGCATTGAGCGAGAGTTTGAGTGACGAGCTATATACAAAGCCTTTTCATTCATTGTATTGGTCATTACTACTTTCTTTCGTGATACACGTATACACAACGAAGAAATGAAAGAAAGAAAAGATTTGTAGTATAGCTGGGAAACGTCGACTTATAAAGTAAAATGCACTTAGAAGCCATGCATGTTAACTGAGAATAGGAAAAGCACGACTTCTTTACCCTTTGCTTTTATAAGTTGGCGTAATTATCCCCTTTCAGGTATACTAGAGATCCGCTGTGTGTGTCACTTCATACACATTGTACATCTTGCCCAGGCTTGTCAAAATCAAGTGAAGCACACTCACAATGCTTTTTTCGTGGAATTTGGTGCATTATATTCCCCAATAAAAGGCTCTTTAAAGAGCAAGACAGCAGGCTATGGAGCATATTGGACTTGATTTACTGTTTTCGGAATGCACTCGAAACGATCTGTTGTGAACAAAGCAGCTCCTGCATAGACTGTCATTTGCACATCTTGTGATCTTCGACTTTATGTACCCCGATTATTATTGTCTGTCTATTCTCTATTTTCTCAATCTGCGAAGGATACAATTCCGCAGTTTTCCAAACTTGGATGAAACCAAGAAGAAGAAGAAGAAGGTGCAGAATTGATTCTTGCCCAGGGACCATAAATTTGATGCGTATTCATTCTAAATCTTTCGAATTATGATGAGAAAAATAAAAAGGGGAGGGGGGGGGGGGGGGAGATAGGGGAGGGGGAGGGGGGGGGGAGGGATAGAAAGAGTGGGAGAAAGGGAACTCTAATGGAGATGTTGTAATAGAACACATTTTGATGATAAAATGATGGGTAATGTTTAATCAATATATATTGAAGCATAAAACGAATATATAAAGCGAATTAATCATTCTCTTGAAAGCAGTTATGCTTTTTTTTTATAACTGGTAAATCAAAACTTACAAACAGATTACCTGGCGCTGCAGCCGGATGTGCAATGCAATACTTCATTTCAGGTTAAAGTGCCTGTTTAAAGAAAATCACAAGTATGGCAAATAACGTATCACTAGAAACTGGTAAGCTAACAGATGGTCATCGTACAAGTTTTAGGTCAACTATATATCGGGTGATTTATAAAAATACAAATAAAACCAGCTCCATAGCATCTGGGATATGCGAGAGATTCGCCAGAAAAATAACGATGTTTTAACGCCGTCACAATATGATCCAATCCTACCCAAGCAGATGACATCCCATAAAGAATGAACATAATTGCAATGCTTTTATTTCTCAAATTATAATGAGTTTAGTGAATATTAATGTGATGGCATTTTACACCATTCAAAAAGGGATATGAAACCGATTCTGGTAACCAAATGTCTTTGTTTGTAAATACACAGGATAGGGGTTAAATAACAATCAAAGAAACCACACTTTTGAATTAAAAAAATCCCAGAATGATAGCATGGACGGCATTTGTTCCCTCTTGAAACGCCGACCATACCGCGGTGTATGCAGCTGAAAATACAATGGCGTCTTATTTTGTTTACAAGCGATGGACTCCTTTATGTTTTAACGTTGCATTTTTAATCAAAATAATAACATGCGCGGGGTTTAGAGTGAGGCAATTGATTAAACATTTAGCCTGAGGGTAGTGAAGTAAGAGAAATAACTGAAGAGAAGCCACAAAACAGGCACTGATAATGTTTGAGATGTCATGGGACTTCGTCTGCTTATGCAAATCATGTTCAACATGTGACGTCACACATATCAGCAGCGATCAGAGAGCTTTTCAGGTGCTATGTCGGGGTTGTATTTAGTCGTTTTTGTAATTGATAATAATCATTACCTCGAATGTTACCAAGTATTGAATTTTGATAACCTTGTCCAATCAAAGTTGCAACTTTGCAATAATGACAATATAGTTAGTTTTTAAAATCAATGAACCTTCTCTTTAAAGCTCCGGTTTTCATCAAATTAACACTAATACATAAACAGTTATATTTCGCACATTCCTTAGTATTTCTCTATGACTTACCTCTCATTTTTCATTTCATAAGCACAAGAGCAGATAATTACGATAGACTACAAAGCACTTCCTTCACTTGATGGTATGACTGCATCTCTCCACTCTTCCGAGGTTTATATTGATTCACCGTGTCTGTGATTATTTACCCGGACCCATTCAGCAAAGAACGTGAACGACGAAAGCACTTTCCATCAGCAGCAGATAGCGAGTAAGGACAAGCGTCAAGCTAGCGCACGAGAGATAAAGTGATTCCAGCGTTAAATTCGTCGAGAATACACGCCGTAAAACACGATGTGAACCGAGTATGATAAAGCATGGGTGAAGCAACAGGGTAGATTAAAAAGGCAACCTTCCTTCAAAAGAGGGCTTCCCAAACGCGTAGAAAGTCGAATTGCCGGATGGTTTTCAAATAAAGGAGCTGTGATGACAGAGCTGACGAATCGGGCGCGATGTGTGTTCAAGACAGGATTTCCGATACACGATGAAAGGCGCCAAATACGACACTGGGTTATCGTCTGCAAGTGCAAGAGTACAAACCGTCCACGAGTTTTTTCTTCTTTATGTCACCTCAACTGAACATAGGGGGTATACCCGGTCAGCGGACGATCCATTCCCGAGCTCCTCTCGCGAACATATCCAGTCTTTCGTGACAAATTAATAGCCCATGTTTGTATATCACCTACCCAAGGCTATCTGCATCACAAATATAGCGATCGTGTTCGCATGATAAAGCTCGCGGTCGCATTTTCCCATCTCATCATATCAAAACAAGAGAATTGGCGCGCGTGTGGGCGCATACTACGGCGGGTAATAGTGGCGTTCAGCTATGCTGCGGACGAAATGAAATCCAAGGTTGGGTGGGGGTGTGTTTGTGTGTGTGTGTGGGGGGGGGGGGGGACATATCGTCGGGTGGGTGAGCTGTTGCGCTGTCAGCGCTGGTGTTTTACGTGTACGACCTCGCTACGACAAGTATTTTCGATGTTGACACTCGATTTTGGCGCCTTATCGGCCACTTATTATTGCAGACTGCAGTAGCAAAGTAAGATATTCCGTTCGTTTAACTGGAGCATCGCAAAGCCACTTTGAAATGGGGAGGAGGCCGAGGGGGGGGGGGGGGGGGTACGCCAGTGAATACAAACACAGCGAAATTTGTATTTATGTCTTTAAATTATTTTAAATACTTACAGTATATTACTTGTAAAGAAAACTATATGTGAAGCGTGAAAATATGACATAAAATAAACCGAAGTCATAAGTATATTTATAGTGAGAAAGATACATATAATACATTTATGTACAAAACAGGTCGCAAAGATCCCCGAAAAACAAACGAAAGACACATTCCATAGCCCTGTGCGTCACCCATTGTAATGTGCTAATATGACAATAAAATTGTACGTTATCTAATCCCAACATGATTTTTACAAGGCAGTATACTACACTGTACAAGGTGTTGAATTGAAGTTGATTTTCGAAAGTCCTTGCGATCGTATTAGAATAAGAAACATTTATATATATATTATATAGAAGAATACAACATCAGAAGTTTTTATGAAGACTGAGATGTTATTGAGTAATACAAGTATTTACGAATACCTATTGTTGAATTGAAGGTGTTGAATTGAAGTTGATTTTCGAAAGTCCTTGCGATCGTATTAGAATAAGAAACATTTATATATATATTATATAGACGAGTACAACATCAGAAGTTTTTATGAAGACTGAGATGTTATTGAGTAATACAAGTATTTGCGAATACCTATTGGAAATATAATGTAATTAGCCATACATGGGTAGGGTCACATTGTACCAAAATTGTAAAACCCATCGAGACGAATACTGGATACTAGCTGGCTCATGAAAGTAATGTAATAATTATTCATTTATTCACCGACGGCACATTCTCTGATGCACACTAGATAGAAATATTCTTCTCAAGACGGCAAACAAAACGTATTCGTGAAGCACCTCCAGGCTCCATCACTTGATCATTCTAACATGCACAAGGCGGGACGTCTCCATGTGTAAAAGATATAAATTCAGTTCAATTTATTTATACTTTAAAAACAATTTACAAATAAATAACATATACATAGGCCTATGAATAATAGTGCCAGGATCATGAAAAGAACTAAATTGGCTTATTGGAAATGACCCCTTAACAAGTATAAACATAACATATTACACATTGTAAGAAAATAAAATATGTGCATAATTATCTGGGAGTCATTTGTACCAAATTAAAGCTAACTACGAACTAGTCTAGTCTCTGAAATTGTATTACAGTGCCGCAAAGAACGAAGGCACACGCATGTATATATTATGCCTGCTTACCTATACTTGCTCGACTAAAAGCGAAGGTTCGCGACATTCAGAAATTGATCATAATCTCCCATTCCAAAGCAAACACAATTCACAGCAGCCGAACTTCAGTCTGCAAATCATACGATCCAAAAGAGTAGTGGAGAATGTTGCTTGATATCGCTTCTAAATCTCCTGCCTTTCTTATTCCAAATGTCACAGAAAAAATTGTTTTCTTAACATCACTGACATAGCGTAATCGGAGAGTATTGGGTTATCACACCTGTTCTACGTGACGACACGACACGATGCTCAGTTTCTTCTTTCAGAGATACCACTTAATTCTACGCGTGGGTGGTTGTCATGGAAACCAAGATGTCTGAAGCGGGATCACCGTGCGGTGATACATGTCTACAACAGTCAGACCGCAGTCCGTATCATTTTTATGCAACGTGACCCCCGCGAGACCTTGTCGCAACATCTGGGAAATTTGGGGGCGTCACGTTGCTATGGAAGCTCGGAGAGAATGTACCTCTCGAGCTTATAGGAACCAAGTTCTAAAAACCACATGGAACCCAATTTTCCGCGCTCCCATATCGAATTCTTAAGAAGGGAGAAAGAGAGGTAGAGAAGGGGGTTGGAGAGAAAGAATGTAACCAAAAATGCGTAAGAAAGATAAAGATAAATTGCACAATATGAAATATATATGGAGGCCCCTTACTCACGAAAATTCCAAACAAACAGACGAACAAACAAATAAACAAACAAACAATCAATCAACAGACAAAACGAACAAACGCGAGACACACACTGTATACGCTTCCGTCCTATGAGTTCTCTCCCTTTAACTTGCCCCCTCTCCCCATTCTTCACCATCAAAGCTTTCCTCCATGATTATCCATTGTTAGTTATAGTTGCAGTTACATTGTGTGTATTGTAGGAATATGGATGTGTCGTGGTGCAGTGGTTCATTCACTTGAATCTCAATTCTAGGGTTGAGGGTTCGAATCCCAGCCAGGTACTAACGCCCTTTGGAAGGACAGTAATCCACATTTGCCACTACCCAAAGCTCCCTTCTAGAACGGCTGCTGGTATGTATATAGGCCTTTAATATATATATGTGTGTGGCAATAGGCAGGGCCATAACCAGAGTTTAATGTTTTTTTTTTTTTTTTTTTTTTTTTTTTTGGGGGGGGGGGGGGCACATACATGTAATTGATCGACGTCCTCGGGAGGGGTCTAACTAAGTTCAACCGATCTTGGAAAAAAAAATGGGGCACGTGCCCCCCGTGGCTACGTGCCTGGCGATATGCAATAGGCCATTTAAGTAATTCAACCAACTTGTCCTTGAGTGCCTCGATACGAATTATTTCATTCACTTGTTACGAATAACTGAAGTTTAATAGTCAGAATACAAATTTCATATATACCGTGTCGTTAGGGAGGAAAAGTCTTAATGTTAGCCCTACCTATCAATAACTAGTATATGGGGGGGGGGGGGGACATACATGTAATTGATCGACGTCCTGGGGAGGGGTCTAAAAAAAGTTTAACCGATCTTGGAATTTTTGGGGGGCACGTGCCCCCCCGCCCCCCCCCCCCCCCCCCCGTGGCTACGTGCCTGGCGATAGGCAATAGGCCATTTAAGTAATTCAACCAACTTGTACTTGAGTGCCTCGATACGAATTATTTCATTCACTTGTTACGAATAACTGAATTTTAATAGTCAGAATACAAATTTCATATATAACGTGTCGTTAGGGAGGAAAAGTCTTAATGTTAGCCCTACCTATCAATAACTAGTATATGGGGGGGGGGGGGGGGACATACATGTAATTGATCGACGTCCTGGGGAGGGGTCTAAAAAAAGTTTAACCGATCTTGGAATTTTTGGGGGGCACGTGCCCCCCCCCCCCCGCCCCCCCCCTCCCCCGTGGCTACGTGCCTGGCGATAGGCAATATGCCATTTAAGTAATTCAACCAACTTGTACTTGAGTGCCTCGATACGAATTATTTCATTCACTTGTTACGAATAACTGAATTTTAATAGTCAGAATACAAATTTCATATATAACGTGTCGTTAGGGAGGAAAAGTCTTAATGTTTGCCCTACCTATCAATAACTAGCAATGCAATTTGATTTCAGACTATTGAGATTAGTTTGTATCGAGGCACTTCAATCTCTATCGGTGATTCGATTATTTTCGCCAGGCGGTGTGAGAGGGCGTTAATTCGATTTCGATGTAAGCACTGAAAATCTCAAATGTGATTCGTTCGCCTGCTCAAACCACGTGATGTCTTTCAAATGGCCATTCAAAGAACCCGCTGAAGATTAACGCGCGCACTAGTCGAACTGTAGGTTTCGTGCAAGAAGAGAAGCAAGAGATCTGTCAGTCTCTAACAAATGAATTACTAATTGTATGAGACCAAAGAATATGAATATGCAAAATATGCTTTTTCATACATTCTGAAATGGTTACTAGCGTCAATGTTTATATTTTCAATGAAATGAGCTTCTACAGCATACTTTAAACTCTTAAATATTTGTAATGAGTGCATGTGTGTATGTTTAACCTTCATGTGCTACCTTCCTGCATGTCGTACCCTTTTCCTAATTGAAGTCGTACTTCTGATAGAATTACTATTGTGAGATTGCTTTTGTGACAAAATCAATTATTTGGAGTAATTTTGTGACTGAATCTCACATTGGTCACATGGCGCCACATATTATGATACATTGCAACAGAAGAGTAGATTACCACGAATTGTTATTTTTTCAATTCGATTCCCTCCATAAGTTCTGCAAAGTATATCGAGCAATAGTTTAATCAATAACATAATTTAGATCCTTCATCAAACCATGACTCAATGACTCCCCCCCCCCACAAGTGGCACTAAAAAGGACAAACAATAAATTGAAATCCGTTACGTTCTCTTCCAATTTATACCCCTGCCCAACCTCCGTCTCTCTCCCTCCCTCCCTCACTTTCTCACCTTACTCATCTATATCTTCCTGTCAACAATTACTTAATCACCATTTCCTTTGTTTTTATAAATAAAAAGGTATCACTCTGTCTACACCCACAACACGCTTTCTCTCCCTCTCACTCTTGTCCTCTCGCTCTCCTCTCCCTCTTGCCCCCCCTCTCTCTCTATTTCTCTTCCTATACTCCCGCCATTTTGGGGGTCTCTCCCCCTCTCTAGTCCAATATTCCTCCATCTTCATTCACTATTATTACCAACAATATATTCTGTGCATTGTATTACTAAATCTACTTTATCATTACTCTGAATTTTGATGGATTGAAACAACACTTCATTCAATTAAAACACAACATTGTTTTTGACAATATAGAAGTTATATTCAATCATAGTAACTTGATTGTGTATGAATACACACAGGCACACAAAGTACATGGTTTGCAAACTTTGCAATTTTCAATACATGAAGAATATCTTGATTGAAATCAAAATCATGTTACATGATAAAAAGAGAATGTACATTTCATTAAAAATATGTTCACAGCAATCTGTAAAGTACATGTATTTGAAACTTTGAATTATGCACTTCACCAGTCAGAAAGTGAAGCTGCATTCCTAGATACAATCAGAATAAAAAATCTGAGAGTTCTTTGGTATCATGATTGAAAACAATAAGAGAATCAGAAAGACACATTATAGGAATAATTTAATCTCATGGTTTAAACTTCTATTTTTAGACATGTGGTACTCGAACTAAAATGCCAAGTACCTAGGAAGTCTTTGTATTTGTATTCCATCATCACAAAGAGCTTGATGTATTCCTCACATTGGCCTAAAACTTAAAATGTTTATGTAATGTTCACACTGAACAAACAAATTTAAGACAATTAAAAATACATAAGTTTACACTCTTGTGAGATTTGACACTTGCAACAACTTCCACATTTTATTTACCTTCAGGCTTGTGGCACTGCAACAATTTGGTATCAAACTGAAGAGTATACATGTACACTGGATTGACTAATCCAGTGACCTCCTTACGCTAAGGGGGTGGAGGGGTAGGTTGCCTTCTTAAACTACGCGACTGCCTCCTGAAATGCTCAACAATAATTGTTAAACTTGTGTCAACTTAGAATGCAGATGTCTACTCTTCAGTTCGATATTATTTTGCATTCATTGCCACAAATCTTATGATTTAAATAAAATGTGGATGATTGTGAAAATCAGTTCAATCACAGATGTACATATGTACCCACAATTTTGAAGGGCAGTATGTATTTAACTAAATAACTGTTTTAAAAGTCCTTTTTTAGTCATTCTGCTAGAAAAATAGAACACATCAAAGCATACTGGTTGTGTTCAATTCTAACCGCTATGAATGAAGATTATTACAGACATTTTAATAAAAATCTCCAAATTAATGATATGATATATAAACGTATGTAAGGTACTTTCACAACATATGGGTTTCATATCAACCATTCATCCAATTCATGAAATATTGAAGTTTATATACCGGTAGGTCCGTTATGGAATGACATAGAACATCATTTTTTGGTCACTCCATAACAAAGCTTTTTTAAATTCTTTCATATTTTATAGATTTGAAGAATGATTGATAGAAAATTCAACATTTGTGAACAACCTTATATTAGTATGCTATCATTAATTTATAGATATTTAATAAAATGTCTACAAATTTCTTTATTCAAAATTACAATTGGCTGGAAATGTCATTCTGGATTGCTTGGAATCCTCCATGTCATATGCCTGGAAAAAGCGTGAGAATATAGTTTTGGTCTTAGATTTTTTTCAATTGTTTGTTTAATAATGAACAGATAAGAATTAGAAACAAGATATAGAAGTCATTAGTTACCTATAACTGTAAAAGAATTGACAATGCTCTGACTGAAATATGTCTAACATGTTTATGTAGTAAAAAGGCAAAATATTCATTACCCGGTACTAGAAGTGTACTTTTCCAAGCAGTTCATTTTTATTCCTTCGTGCCCTTTTGCCCGCCACATGACAAATGTTGAAGATGTAACAATCACCAAGGTACTGAATACTGATTACCGACAGGGAAGTATAAAAAGAAGTAATTAAAATTGCATAATATAGCACAATCAATGCTCAATTTACATATTGCATCTCATCACCTCCCTTTCTTCAATCAAACTTGCTGCAAAATATTCCATCATCTGGAAGTTACGAATCCTCTTCACACATGGAATAAATAACAAGGTGTAGCACTGAAACTCATAGCTGGATAGAATAGAGCAATCATCATGACTTTTCTACATAGGCGTTCTGTATTCTGGAAGCACACTTCTCGGCACAGTTCATGAATTCATGGAGCTGATTCACACATTTGGTGACATCTTGAGGATGGCTTTTCAGACATTCGTCGTACTGCTGGTATTCACTGGCACAGTCATGTTGAATCTTCTGAACTGCAGGGCTGTAAAAACAACAATCATAAATGTTATAAATACTATTGTTTCAAGCCTGGCTGCACTAATTTGCCCAGGAGGGATTAGACCTCCCTTCATGGTCACTGAAAGGTGGTTATCTCATCAAATCAGCTCTCAATTAAAATACCCTAAGAAAAAGGGGATCATGTACCACTTAGGCATTATTTGCTAGGCAATTTGCAATTTGCGGTATACAAATATCTTATTATTATTATGATATATAAAGGGCGCCCATAGCTACAAGAAGTGCAGTCCCGCTTTATTGGATTATGTGGAGTATTGATCATGCCATTTCAATGAAAATGAAACTGAGAAGATAGTCTGAATGAATTTAATGAGAAACAATTATCTATAACGAGGTTTTAGAATCATCAACATTATAGCAAATTCATCAATCTTGCTGATACCACAGACATTGAAAAAGCACTGGACAACAGGGACGACACACACATACATGTATGGCATGTTTGGCGTCATCATTTAGTCAAAAGTTGTGAACTATTGTTTATCCTATTGGGAACATGAGAATGATGAGATCATCACAAAGAAAACTTTTTGTCCTACAATGCTAAAAAAAAGAACATACACGCGCAGCAAAAGGCACAAGTACTAATACCTCAGTAAGTTTGACCTGAACATATATGGGTACATGCTGGTACATGCTATTACATGCATGCCCAAGAGGCCAAGAGTTTCAATGCAATTTTGTTATTCAGAGGATTGCCTGAATAGGCAAAACCTTGTTTATGCAGTCTTCTCATTAAAGTACAATGATAACTCAAAACAGGGAAATGCATTACAGTTTGTCAGAAGGCAATCAGGGAAAAGCAAGCATCCATAAATTCCAATGAATTACAGAAATGAAATTCAGAATTGTTCAGCACCTAACAAGCCAAAGATGGAAGTCTTTAAAAGGGCATTATGAAGGAAGCGTCCAACTGATGGCAGCGAATCGCTGTCCACGTTCTTAACAGCACATCACAGTAAATGTATATATTTTGCACCAGGATTGATGCCTACACACATATTGGACATGGCACACACCACACTGCAGTGCGTAATCTCCGTTGCATGAAGTAGCAATTTACAAGGAGGAAGAAGAAGAAGAAGAAGATACTTACTGAGTACTGGAGCATGCTGATGCTGCTTCACCGAGGTCTTTACACTTGTTCTGCCAGTTTTCAGGGTATGAGGCAACACAGTTACCATACTCCTGTAACTCCTTACCACAGTATTTCAGAACGAGCGACACAACAGCTTCCCTGGATTGAGGAAGACATTTAGATATTTTAAGATTTTGATAAACACTTGATTTTGTCCATCAAGTATAATTGCATGAAGTTAAAAGAATGTGGAAGAAAATACCAGGCAAGATTACCTACAAATACAATGAAAGTCTATAATGACCTTATTCCATGAAGAGTTCCTAAAATCAGATGTGATAAAATAAAGACAAATCACAAAGTCATATGCTGTTAACTGATAGAATCTAGGCAAAGAGAATCAGAATGACTACACAAATTGATCAAAATTTAGAAAATATTTAATGTGCAAGTCTGCAAGATATCATTCATACAATCATGCTCATAGTTATAGGATTACTATAAGTAATCACACAAATCGCAGTTACCATGGAAGAATCCTGGATCGATGTATTAAAGTAAGTAAGTAGACCTCTAGTAATACATGTATGTTCAAGGTTGTCTACATTTAAACTAACACAATTCGCGACATGTGGGACTGTACTTAACACCACTGAAGTAAATATTGCACTTTAACATAAAATGGATAGCTTTAAATTCAAATCCCATACTCACATTATACTTTCAAATTCTATGCTCCTGATATGAATAATTTCTGGCGGTCTAATTCAACGCATTAGGGTAAGTCCTTGGGGAAATTTCTGATGAAATCTCTCGTTGCGAAACAACATATAAATTGATCTTGAAGAAAGGCTACATCACATCGGTAAGCTGACTGTAGATGGCGCTAGATCTCAACTGGATCAAATTTTCGACGAGAAATTACATTTGTCCTCCATATATTTTAGTATCCCCCTGTCTCTACGTCTCCCCCATTTCATGTTATACTCTCTCCTTCGCTATTACTCTCTCTCTCTCTTTACTACACCATGTATCTAATCTTCTCTCCCCACCCCCTTTGACTCCCATCTCTCTGTAACTCTCTCTATATCTATTCCACTCTCTTTACTATACAGTGTATCTAAACTTCCCTCTCCCCACTAGTTTGTCTACCTTTCTCGCCCTGTCTATGTTCTCTCTCCTTCTCTATTCCTCTCTCTCTCTCTACAGTGAATCTAATCTTCCCTCTCCCCACCCTGTTTGACTCCCATCTAGCCCTCTCTCTCCTTATCTTTTCCTCTCTCTCTTTATACAATGTATCTAAACTTCCCTCTCCCCATCCCCTTTAACTACCACCACGCCCTCTTTCTGACCCTCTCTCCATATCGATTCCTCTCTCTGTACCGGAACTAACTATACAGTGTATCTAAACTTCCCTCTCCCCACTACTTTGTCTACCTTTCTCGCCCTCTCTATGTTCTCTCTCCTTCTCTATTCCTCTCTCTCTCTTTACAGTGAATATAATCTTCCCTCTCCCCACCCTGTTTGACTCCCATCTAGCCCTCTCTCTCCTTATCTTTTCCTCTCTCTCTTTATACAATGTATCTAAACTTCCCTCTCCCCACCCCCTTTCACTCCAATCTCGCTCTCTCTCTGTACCTCTCTCCATATCTATTCCACTCTCTTTACTATACAGTGTATCTAATCTTCCCTCTCCCAAACTCCTTTGACTCCCATCTCTCTGTACCTCTCTCCATATCTATTCCACCGTCTCTTTTCCATACTGTGTATCTAATCTTCCCTCTCCCCACCCCTTTGACTCCCATCTCTCTGTACCTCTCTCTATATCTATTGATTCTATTCCACTCTCATTAACTATAAAGTATCTACCGGTAATCTTCTCTCCCCACCCACTTTGACTCCCATCTCGCCCTCTCTATGTACCTCTCTCCATATATCTTGCACTTTCTTTCACTCTCATTTCAACATCCTTCAACCACAACAAATGACACTATCATGAAGCAAAATAGCAGTTATATTTTCTCTATTTATCAAGGTGGTTTTAGCAATAAAAGAAAACAAAATGCTGAAGTCTACGACTTGCAGATGATGTTACGCACAAAATAGACAACATAAGATTCTAAATGATCAAGTATTAGATTAGCAATAAAATACAGCCGCTCATTCTAAACCTGCCTGCCAATATCAATAAACTAACCCACATGGTTCATGGGGAGTGGAGAAATTCCAACAATTGGTATAAACCTTTAAATGATTGTCTCTCAATTAAAATAAAGGTATCCTTTACATTTGTTTTCTTCCAGAAGGGTCATTACCCCCCCCCCCCTTACATCCTTCTCCTCTTCCCCCTTGCTATAATTTTTAAGCAATCTTGGAGATAGTACTTGTAAAACCACCCCCCCCCCCCAAATATCCACAGATCTTTTAAAACATGGAGACATCCCAATTTGTGCCTTTTAGAATAATCACTGCCAAAGTGATGGAGGTCCTTCGCAGACATCTTTTGTTTGCCCTTATGAGAATAATACTCCCACCTGTGTATCATAGGATGTTTGGCCAATTCACAAATGAATAATAATGGGTACCTGGCAGGAATTAATTCCGTGAAATGCTAGAGCGCCGTAATGGCAGACGTGCTAAAGCCAGGGTAATAATCAGGAGCGCCAGGAGTGTCAAGTCTGACAGACATGAGCGCTATACAAGAACCTACTATTATTATTATTACATGACTTTCATATCAATTTAGTATTTCACATATCCAGCAGTTGTCTCAATGGGTTTTCGATTTTCTAAAAATGACCAGTATCTGCCCATGCAGAGAGTATCTTCAAAGTGACTTAAAGTTATTTGCCCAGCAGAAGGACACAAACTGATGCAACTACATTTATGACACTTGACTGCCGATTTAGGATCTTAAAGGGATTGAGTATCTTTGTCTCAGATTCTGAAACAGAATCCTAGACTGAGCCCATGCAGCAATGATAATTATAAACCTTTAGGTCAGTCAGGAATCCCATGACTTTTACAAGTCGATTGCCCGTCTGATTATCAAGATATCTATGATTGGAAATCGAAATTCCATTTTTCATTTTCCTAACTGTTTTTATAACACTATAGTCTATTGGGGAAAATGAATTTGGTAGAACCGGTCACTCAAAGATTTGTTACTTTTTTGAGGCACTTCATGATCATTTTGAAGCACAATTTTTTTTAGGGCTTCAATATTACACCATATCATAGACACTGATAACATGTAGGGCCATGCATATCACCAAAAAAAAAAAAAAAAAAAAAAATGCATTTTCTTTTGTTTGCTTGACTACATCTTGGTTTCATACATCTTCTAAATTGTTAACAGTAGTATTATCACTTCTTTGCATGTGTCTTTCCTTTATCCTACGATTGCAAAATGGAAAACATTGAAAAGCGAGACCAAAATTGTGTTTGCGCCCTTCTGCTATGCACAGTACAATACTTATGACAGTTTGGAAGATTATCATAGTAGCAATGTTTCAAATGCCCTCAGGCTCATACCGTAGTTGAAATAAGACGAGAGATAGCTGTAAAGTTTAGTCCAAACTTTCATGCCATATGTGTGGAGTCCCATTTAATGTGTGTGCTGTAAATTGGGTAAATGTTTTTTCATTTTCATCATTCCAAAACCACTAAGTGTACTCTAATTCCTCTATACTATATAGCCCACCTTTACAGTTTCTTTCACAACAAAATTGCGAGAGAGTAGTATCCAGCAAACGTCATCTTTAGCGTTGTTTGCATAATTTGCTGGTCCCTCTAACAGTATAAGGGCACTAAGTTAACAGTTTAAAGCACAGCGCCAAGTTTTGTGCCAAGTTCAAGACTTATTTTTTCCCTAAAATTAATTTCTCATTGAGTTACATGACAAACATTTACACTTGCCAGCAAGTGTCAAAACCACCAAGTTAATACAAAGTCCTCACGTTTCTCTTCCAAGGTATAGATGTACGATGTGCAGCACAAAACTTACAAAACTTAACTTGACTATTACCTAGGTGATTGCAAATCACTTACGGTAAGTCGATTTGACAACTAATGGTCGTTATTTTCTCACTAAAAGCCATTTTCCAGCAACTTCGTTTTGAGGGAAGTTCTATATTACTTTAGTATCGTCTTTCAAATGCCATTGGTATCTAACCTTTCTAATTTTTTTGGCCTGCAAATGGGACATAGTACCTTTAATACAGATGCATCGAATGCTAATGTACATGATTGACATTAAAGCAACAGAGCAAAAACGTTATTAATTACCACCACAGTCATACTACATCAAGAAATTTGGCCTTAGACAGCAAGTTGGAAGGAGATCATCTTCATTATGCTGTAATGAGACAGCGATGGAACACAATTATTCAAGCACTCTCATCTGACACAAATTCCGAATTGCTCTGTGTGTCCCCATAACAATTATGACATTGTTAAGTTGTTGAATAGAAAACAGAAGAAGCCAGAGCTTGTAGTAGGGCGACATATTGCCCACCAGAACCAGGTAATTCCTGTATGAAGCCTATGGGAATGAGATATTTGAGTAGTTAACCAGTTAAGTTCATCCTGCCTTTAACAGGATAGCCAATCATCAACTGGTTTAGCGTGGACGATGTCCCTATTCTTATTCAAGAATTGCGATGAAGATATAACATCATCAGCAATTCTCTGACTGCAAGATGGGAGGATATACCTCTACTATCTGGAATAATATTATTGAAACAGCTGTACAAGTTCTTTTTGCTATGAAATGGGGTACTGCTTGGAGGATAGTCATCTTGCCTATCACAGCACTGACTTGCTCTGTGTGGACAATTCCTCTCTTCTTTCCCATGAAAAAAAAATCACGTTGCTTGCTTCTACTGCATGATGGTACACTACCGCTCTACTAGCAGGGATCATACTTGTTGATGC
Source organism: Strongylocentrotus droebachiensis (assembly GCA_035222895.1). Lineage (NCBI taxonomy): Eukaryota > Metazoa > Echinodermata > Echinoidea > Camarodonta > Strongylocentrotidae > Strongylocentrotus > Strongylocentrotus droebachiensis. The sequence goes on from JAVYIG010004444.1 coordinate 139,774, forward strand.
AGATACACATGTTCTTTTTGCAACGAAATAGTGTATGGCTTGAAGTATTGTCATGCCACCCTGCCTAACATAGCATCAACTGGCCCCATGTGGACAATCCTTCTCTTGTTCCACAACAGATGCACTGAAGAAATTACATTGCTAGCCCTCTATACCCCTCAGGACATATAGCATTCTAGCAGTTATACCATAAGTTCTTCCAGCCATTGTCAGCTGCTCATAAGGGTGCAGGTGTCGGAACGCTCATCAGGGGCGAGTCAATAGGCTCAGGGACTTTGATTGGAGTGGGAGTGTGGGAGTTAATCTTCTCCATCACCGAGCTGTACAGATCACGAACCGCTTGGCTGTGCTGTAAGACACAAACAAAAAAAATACAGAATTTATATATTGTTACATTTGAGACAGGTCTATCTCCAGCAGATTGAATATATATTGAAAATATAAAATTTATTCTTCTGCACAGCTTACTGATACTTTGACCATTAAATAATACAAAAATTGCACAGTACAAACGCATGTCCATTCATTTGGTGTCTCAAATTGCCTATGTTATGTAGTTTGTGATATTTTTCCTTACAAATTCTTTATACATTGTATCTTTCTCCTTTAACTAATGTCTGCTGTGTATCAATTTTTCTGTCACAAATAGTAAAAAAAACAGGTAAAAACAGAATGTTTATTGAGTTTTCTCAAGGCATTAATTACAACATTTTCCTGTGGAATAACTTGTAATCAGTTCCCTTCAAATAAAAATATCCTCAGTACATATTCTCTATCAAGATATAGTATCAAATTTGAAATACATGTGCACTCTACATATCTGAGTTTGCTTGTATTCCTTTTATTGGAATCCTACTGTAGATAGCCACATTGTTACACTGTGAATATGATGGACAAAGAAAGCGGACAAAATATACAGTTCCTCATTCTAGCCTCAACAATTGCTATGGTAGACAAAGCAACATCCCTTCACTGCTATTATATAAAAATGTGTAGAACAGGTGAATAAGCATGTGACACCTGTTCTACAGATTTTTTACATAATAGCAGGGAAGGGATGTTGCTTTGTCTACCACAGCAATTGTTGAGGGTAGAATGAGGAACTTTATATTTTGTCCGCTTTCTTTGTCTGTCATGTTCATAGTGTTATGAATAATATATAACATACACATTGTATAATATATGTCAGAAATGTTAACTGTGGCACTCTACTGCATGCTCCACTAGTCGACAAAAGCAGATAAAGAGTTGAGGTTAGTTCAGATATGACGCAGTAAATCACTGTAAAAACATTAAAAACCTGCCATGATTTTTATTACGTGAGAATGAATGGCAGCTGCACTCACCAAATGTTCTACACATATTCACTGAGCTCTGTGTTATAAGATGCAGAATTGTATGTGACAATGTAACGCTTTATCTACAACAACAAAAGCGCCCCAGTTTTGCTGCATCATATCTGAACAAGGCCTTAAAGGGAGTGTGTCATGAGGAGACTATGTGTCTTTCTCGGAGCCCTACCCGGGGCCGATCGGGTATAATACGGCTACGGACGACGCGACCGCAGCATTGTCATGCATGCAAAATACGCGACACCGAAGCGTGAGGACTGAGGAGCACTTTGGTCTGTTTTCGCAAACGCTAGCGCGCGCTGACCCAGTTAATCAAGTCCATTCGTTTATGTGCAGTTGTCCAAAAGAAGACTTAGATGGTGTTAACCAGTATTTCTCATGATACACTCCCTTTAATTTGACAAAGGATATCTCCAAACTCTGCATCTTTTCTTATTCACCAATATCAAGAACAAATTCAACTTTACCTCTGGCTTAGGTTCAAGGGCGTTCTGGAGTTTGGAGAGCTTAGCTGCCGGCAGCTTGTGAAATACAAACTCCATCAACCTGAGGGAATGCCTTGCTACATTCTCTCTGGACACACCATGCAGTAGAAACCCATCAAAGATGATCTCACAGAAGGAGTCCGAAGAAAAGTCATCAATTAGAACAGACAACTGGGCAACAAATGGATGCAGGAAGATATCGTTGAACGATAAATCACCCTCCATCTTGACAATGTTTGGGAGGGTCCTTGCGAGGGCATCTTTGTTCCGTTTACTGGTCGCATGTAAGACATAGTACAGGATGAGTGTTGCGCCGATCTTGTTTCGTCGAATGTACTTGAGAAGGAATGCAGGAAGGGTCTTCAGGTCGGTATCGTCGCCGGTGTCGTTGAGACGGCGGTTGACGATTCTCATTTGATCATCAACGAGGAGGGACAAGAGAGCGGGCAAGAACTTCAGGATGAGATCATTTTCCTGGTATGAAAAAAAAACAAAAGGAATAATTACACATGATTGTAAAGTCAAACCTGCTTTAGTGACCACCTGTCTACAAAGACCACATTTCTTGTTTCCCTTGAAAATGGTTTCTCATTGAAACATGCACTGAAGGAACCTGTCTACAAAGACCACGTATTGTATTTCTTTTGGGCGGTCGCAATAGACAGGTTTGACTGTATAACGTTTGCATATGAATTTATCAAAGAAATGGAGAATATACATCAATTCAGCCAAAGTAAAATGGTTTCTCATTCCATAATTTATTTGGTAATTTTGAAAACAAAGTAACAGAGTTAACAAATTAATAATCATACAAAATTAGTAAGTATACAGGGCTTCAAGCTGAGCACTCTAGTTTTGACTCCTTTTTAATATTATAAGAGTCAAATTTGAAATGATTCTTTGTGAACTAAAAACTACTTATGGGTTAAAGAAAATTACCTTTGCTTTCAACAAATTATGCAATGGATCATGACATTCCATACTGTTTCAAATCTTGGACATTGGAAATAAATGCAATGCCTTCACAACTCATCATACAGAGATTGGATTGATAAAGATGAAGTGCAGATCAACTGCAAAATACTACGTAAGAATGTTATTGTGACAAATCTGATAGAATGAAACTAGATGGAACTTTGACTGCGCGCAGTCGAAATGATGCCTCCGTCATAGAGCAGTTTTACAAACCAAAACAGAAGAAATTTTTCAAATTCAAGTTCAATTGTAATCCATTAACAGGTTCTCAGAATATCGTGATTACAAGCAATTTCTCATATACATATATGACCCTTTGATCTTTGACCTCATGACCCTAACATCTACTCAGTTCATTGGCTCTGCAAGATGTCCCGAGTTAAATAGTAATACATCTGTCAGTTCTAATGAGAATGCGTTCACAAGCTATTTTTGCATACATAATGAGCCCATGACCTTTGACCTTTGACCTCATGACCCAAGAATCTACTCAGTTCATTGGCTCTGCAAGATACATACATGATCTAAGTTTGGCAGGAATCCATCAATCTGTTCTAATGATAATGCGATCACAACAGGGTTCTTGTTAATAGCCGGCAACCGGCTATTTTTTCCGGCTGTAACGGCAATCGTAGCCGGCTGTCGGCACCATAAAAAAAACAAAAACAAAAACAAAAACAAAAAAAACAAAAAAAAATAGACCAGGAGGTGAAGTCCACCCTTGACATCCTAGGTCTGGATGAGGATCTTCTTAGCCAGTCCTCAGATTCAGAAATGGAATGATCATTCACTATGTAATTATTGCAAAAAGTTTCAGCCTCAGGTACATGAATATTAAACATGTGTCACATTACATTTCAATATGCGAGAAAAGTTTAATACATTCTGATTGAATTGACAAGATTTTTCCTTCTAAGGTCTCTAGAATCTGAATGGGAGATCTTGAAATGCTAGGGGCTTGCCTTCAGGGGAGACTCCCCTCCAGACTGAGGCACTGCACCTGGACCCTGCTGGGGGCGTAACACCCCCAGACCCCTGTGACAGCTGTCACATACCTGCAAACCATTTACCAATCCAATTTTGTCATATTTTTTTTATGTGTGTTCCAATTTTTTTAATTTTTTATCGCAAACGATTTTCTTCACTGACAAGGTCCTGTAAACGTCAGTTAACCGTTTTTGCCCAGGACTACCTTGTATCATTATCATGTAATTCAAAATTGTAGATTCATCACAAATATGATTGATTTATCAGAAACAATAATGGAGCATTTTCATTTCATATTGTATATCATATGAAAAGTAAGTTATTCAGCCAAAATATTCATGATCTTTATCATTAAACTATGGCTCATACAGTGTGGTCATATCTTCAAAAATAAGGCTAAGATAGCACCAGAGAGCATCTAAAACCCTAAAGCTTCCAGGGCCCTTGGGCGGGCCCTGGACCCCGGCCGCAAGGGACTTCACGCTTCGCGCTCATGATGTGCGCTTCGCGCACATGGTGAAGTGCGCTAAGCGCAAAGAGATTTTTCTTTTCAATTTTAGTAGCCTCCTGTAAATCATAAATAGCCTGCTATTAGAAAAATTAACAAGAACCCTGTCACAAGCTATTTTTGCATATATAATGAGCCGCATGACCTTTGACCTTGACCTCATGATCCCAAAATGTAATCAGTTCATCAGCTCTGCAAGTAACATACATGACCAAAGTTTGGCAGGAATCCATCAATCGGTTCTTCAGATAACGCGATCACAAGCAGTTTTTGCATACATAATGAGCCCTGTGAACTTTGACCTTTGACCTCGTGACCCCAAAATCTAATCAGTTCATCGGCTCTGCAAGATACATACATGACCAAAGTTTAGCAGGAATCCATCAATCGGTTCTTCAGATAACGCGATCACAAGCAGTTTTTGCATACATAATGAGCCCTGTGACCTTTGACCCCAAAATCTAATCAGTTCATCGGCTCTGCAAGATACATACATGACCAAAGTTTGGCAGGAATCCATCAATCGGTTCTTCAGATAACGCGATCACGAGAACGGGACGTACGGACGGACGGACGGACAACCCGAAAACATAATGCCTCCGGCTACTTCGTAACGGAGGCATAAAAATAAACACTCACCAATTTAGGCTCTCTAAATCGTTGGCTGTCCAGCATGTCCCAGGCTCCAAGCCCAAGGGAGAGCATACGAAGAAGGGATGTTAGATCTGGACTGTCCTGTACAAAATATAACAACAAAGCAGTTAATAATGAAATGTACTGTTCTGTGCTAGAAATTTAGTCATTAACTTTAGAGATTAACAAGAAAGACCAAGACATGCAAGAAAACTTCAAATGTGGGTGAGATCAGTATTAATTATAAAGCTTAAGTGATCACATAATATGAAACTGGACTAGATTCTTTCCAGATAATTTTTTTTTTTAAGTATGTCCGTAACCTGCCAAGACATGAACTACAATGTACATGGCTTAAGGTCCATTTCTTTTACCAAATTGTAATGTGCATAACACTGCAAATATCAAAAGTGGCTTAGCAAAATGTACAAACAAACTAAAACCTTGATGTTATACAAAGGACCACATTTGCCAAAGCTGGCCTCTCAACTGTCATCTTTACCTGGGATCATTCAAAATGAACTCAGCTCTCAATCAACATAAGAAAAAGGGGATCATGGGGGACCAACAGGCACCGATTAGGCATGGTTTGCTATATAGAGGGCGCAAGTACTGTAACTATAAGTAGTGCAGTGGGGCTTTAAAGGAATGAAGGAGTCATTTGATGAGAGGCAGGAGGGTGCTAAGATCTAAGCTTTTTCACACACTTAACTCCCTTCTGGCTCTTGACAGACTAAGTAATGTCATATCGAGGGTTCAGTGACACAAAGACGTACCAGTAACTCTATATTTTGCCAAAATTAGTATTTGATATCAAAATGTTAAGAAAAATGTGGGCTTTCCAAGAAACACAAAGACTAAACTCCACCCAACACCCCATTGAAGTCAATGGCTAGTGAAACATAGACTTAACTATTTAAGGCCCAAGTGGAACTCTATCTTTAAACCACTTTTTTTTTAAATGGCCAAAATGGAGTTACGTCTTTGTGTCACTGACCCCTCGATACGTACCCTTGGAAGCTTGTCTTGGTTGATAAGGCTGGTCATGTGTCGGATGACACTGGTTGCTAGGGTGTGTACGGCAAACGGGTCACAGAGGATCATGGATAAATCACTGTCAAAAACAAGTGTGTCGAATGGAGAAAACATAAGAACTTACTGATCAAATTCATATCTCAGGTTGACGGATTCAAAATGTTACAGAATGGGCTCGTAAATGGTGGGAATTTAAAAGTTTCTTGTGGTAATAGAAGAATTTATTGTATGAGAATAAATATTTGAATTAATAACCCTATAATTTTTTTTTTCAAGCCTTACTATGTAATAGTACACTTGCATAATTGTGTTAATTACCTTTTCAGGACCCAGACATTATTGAATAAATTACAGTACGAATAAGGTTAGTGACAGTAGGACCAATCTGATTGGCCTATTAGTATTTGGAACTCTCTCTGCAGTGACAGCTGGTATGACCAACTGTCATCAATTACATGTACCTCATGATAGAATATACATGTACATGTACATGTACACTGTATACAAAAGAAGAAAAATAAGGAATAAACAAATTTATGAACGAGTTTGCAAGGCAACATTCAAAACAAAAATTCAATCTATTCAATTTCTGGTGTTTTCTGCACTGTGAGGAACAAACATCACAGAAAATAATGGTCTGTTTGTTCTACGCCACCCATTTCATGCCTGCCTGAAGATTTCCCTGGGGATCAGGGTAGCATTTCACGAAACTGTCATACATGTACACTGTGAGGGCAAGCTCACCGGCATACCATTGAAATGTGTGTATCAAACTTAGCAGATGTTGCAATGCCGATGAGCTTGTAGTTATGACAGTTTCATGAAACCATGCCATGGCAGGAAAAACAAAAACAAGTTTTTTCGGGGGCTACTTTTCAAGCTTGCCTGCATGAAAATAACATTCTAAAATTTGTTTTGCATTGAACTCTATGCAAATTTACAGGGCTCTTTTCTGATTTTTGGGGGCTTTTTGGGGCATTTTGGGGGCTATTTCGCCCCGAGCCCCCGTTTTTTTCTTCTCACTGTGCCATGGTGACTGAAACTTACCCTAGGACTTGTTCTTGTCCCCTTCGCACACCATCCAGAAACCCTTGCAGCTCCTTTGCCTTCTTATCATCTACCTGCTTGTCCCTTACACACGCATCAAGTGTCCAGGTAAACTTATGGCACGGATCCTCTGTACAAATTTCATGGATCTCCAGATCATGCAGGGACATCAGAAGTTCTGCTCTTAGCGTGCAGTAATGCATGTTCCTTGTGCTGAGGAAGAGTGTTCGTAAAAACTGTAGCACCATGTCAAAGAGCTTTACGCTCTTTCCTACCATTCCTGTGAGTTTCTGGACCACGTGGCCCTGCCGTCTCGACTTTGGTGACACAAGAAAGAACATCTGGGAGTTGACTGCCTCACTACCAAACAGCACAGACTCTTTATTCTTGATGTAGTCTGTGAGGAGTGGTGAGACCTCGTCACCGAAGAGCGATGGATTCCGCTGCCATATCTGCTGCTTGACCTCGATGGAGGCCACATCATACAGACTCCTATCTTCCACGAGAACAGTCAGGTACTTCTCAGGAATCTTTGGAAGACATTTCATGACGGACATGACCACTGGTTGGATACTCTTGACCCTGATCAGAGGAAAGCACTTTGAGAGGAGATCCTCGATAGTCTTGAATCGCCCTTTGGTGTCACTTTTGGCAAGCTCCTGCGCCCTGGACATGAGTTTCTCCCGGAGTTCTTCCATGATGGAGTGGTGAAACGCAAAGCGTTGGATCATGTGGAGGTCCAGGAGAGGGAGGGCTGGTTGGAGGGTTGGGAGAAGGATGCCATTTTCTGACTGGAAGTCCTCGATGGCCTGGAGGGGATCTGTGCAATTAGTGAGGGCCTCACGGAGGTGAATGCTCCCAGCAATACCTACTTCCTCAAATCCAGCCATGGTGTCAGCTGTGCTCAACAAATCTGCAATGAACAAAATTTAAAGAATAGTTATCAGCACCTGCCTTTGTACACATGCATTCACAGAATCAATGCTCCTTCACACAAAATTCCAAAGATTAGTTTCTTTAATGTCTGTTTAAAACATCTTGAACCATTGATTACTAGATTATTTTCATTCCCAAAGGCTTTAATACAGGAGCCACTCAGTCCCCATAGACAACATGTTAAGAATTTGACAAGTTATCAACAAAATGAAAAAGGGGAGTTCTACATACAAGGTCCCAAATATACCTAGTTTATTTAACATTTAGACATGGTCACAGAAGTAGTTGAACTATTAATAAATGTACCTTGTGGGTAAGAATTTAAGAGAACATCCCTACAATCGTAAAGAATTATGAATATGATCAACAATTCATGAGGAAAATCTCTTTCAAGACCTGCTTTAAAAATAACAGTTTTATCCTCGTAACTAAAGTATAGAGAAGAACTTTCATATCAATTTGAACTTGAACTTTGAAGCCACCGTCTCCATCCAATAATAAAGGCATTATCTGGCTTAATTTATCATGTCTGTCTCTACGACCGAGTGACTGGCTACGACACATGAATCATGTCATGATAAAATACTGTGGATCAATGATACAAATACGAATCAGTGAATTTTAAGCCTTGTTTAGTTGTTAAAGCTTTTTAATTAGCTCCTGGCTTCACATGCATTGTCTGACACAAACCTCACAATCACATTCTTTTAACCCATGGCATTAAAAGAAAGAAAAAATGGTAAAATGGTAAAAATATTCCCAGAAAGGCCAGTGAGATCAGAGCCCCCATTAGGCATTACAAAAAAAATGTAACTTGTAAACAAAACAGTAAAGAAAGGATTGATGAACACCCCCGTCTACTAGAAACTATTACAACTCAGCTCAACTACCTCAACTGATTAAACTAAAGAACTAGACTAGGCGTAAATAGTCAAATTTTACAGAACCCCAAAAGATACAACCAACATGCAACAATGCAAAGGCAACACTCACTATAAACATCATGAACATGACAGACAAAGAAAGCGGACAAAATATACAGTTCCTCAGGTAGACAAAGGAACATCCCTTCACTGCTATTAGATCTATGTAGAAAGGTGAATATGCATTTGACACCTGTTCTACACATTTTTACATAATAGCAGTGAAGGGATGTTCCTTTGTCTACTTGGGGAACTGTATATTTTGTCCGCTTTCTTTGTCAGTCATATTCATAGTGACTGTCACTGCAACAGACAACACGCAAGAACACACCCCCTTACTATTTGCTTGACACGTATTTCAATGGCTGGGACCACAATGAAAAATGCTATTCACATTACACGCAACATCTGCTACAAAGAAGAAATAAAATTCATCCTTTAAATACCTCAAAACGTTTTAAAAATGAATCATTGATGACGGGCATATATTCAGAAATATATTGAATTGAGTAAAAGCTAGTGAAAAGTAATACTAATGAAATTATGGATAAACAAACCTGGCGGAGTTTATATAGAGTGTACTTTTTCCGAAGATGGCCTCCATAGGCCAATTTGTATACGCGCATGCGCTATGGACACAATATCCCGCCGTTTTTTTGTAGGCCTACCATGTACCACATGCACACACCACAAATAACACTACTTGATAGGGCAGTGCTCGTAGGCCTACATTGGCCTATATGATTTCAATTTTGAAAATTGGTAACCAATGTTAATTAGAAAAAGGTTAGGCCATGATCCATAATAGTACTATGTGTTATAAGTTTAAAACAGGCGTTGTTTGATTCCGTGTTTGATTCTGTGCCTCCCAATTTAATACCCCCAAACTGCCCCTTTTTACATATAGCACAAGTGCCCCTTTTCTTTTCTAATAACTGTCCTTTTCCTCTCGTTTCTTCCCTATTAGGCACCTCATTCCAGGTGTGAGAAGTTCCCCTTTTCACCTCTGATATTTTTGCCCTGACTCGTGCCGCTTTCCTTTTTAGTAAATGCATTTTTACCTTCGTAATAAGAACCCTCTTCCCTTTCTCTAAAATGCCACTTTTCACCTCTGAGAAGTGCCCCTTTTCTTTTATTTTGAGTAACATATTTATGTCAAATATTAATGTCATCCCTGGTAGTGTAATTACAATCATGACGATAAAGGGGTATATACCATTGTTTTTTTAATGTTTCCCTTTCAAGTAGGTGCCCCCCTTTTTTCTCCAGAAATTGCCCTTTTTTGTTGGTGCTCCCCCCCCCTATTTTGGAAGACGCACCGCCGCTCCTGCATTATGCTACTATCTCTCATGTTGTGAAAATACATCTGAAATATCGACGATGAAGTCTTTGGCAGCCAGACCGAAGTCGATAAACACCAATCCAGAATTCGACTTACGACAAAATTAAGAGCCATTGCAATACAAGTAGCTTATGTCGGTTTGAAACCCGTTCGGTAGTGTACATAATCATAATGGCTGGGATAGGCGCTTAACATCCCCCTTTTTTAATTATCTATTCTCTTAATTATGAATTACGGTATTCGTGTGAGGGCGATATTTTCGTTAATTTGAACACATGCAAAAATGAAATACGGTGAGTGAAAAAACTATTGAATTGACCGGGAAAAGTAAAACAGAATAAGGCACAGCAGAAAAAGAGAAAAGTATTTTGTCTCACCCAACAGCTTCCTATTTGGTAAATATAAACGAGGACGAAGAAATAAAGTCTCAAGCAGTATCATGGTTTTGATTAATATTGTGCACTAAACAGGATAAGAAATACGCACATACAAACACAACTGAACATGGAAGAAACCATCATCGACAGGGTTGCCACAAAAAGATTGAGATACTTTGGTGATATCAACAGAATGAATCCCAAAAGATACCCCACATCCTTCTCAACGGAAATGTATACATGGCAAACGCACAAGGGGAATACCAGCTAAGAGATGGACGGACTGCATCAAGGCGGACTGCAACAATAGATAACTTGACTCCCTGACTAAAGCCACTAGGCTGACAAAGGATAGGAAGGGGTGGCAAGCCGTTGTGAGACAGAAGCCATCATACATCCCAGTGATGGTGTGGACGGCTTAAGTCAATTAAGTAAAATAAATTTATTTTGGGAAACTTTTTACTATAATACTGTCTAGATGAAAAAGACAATCTTTAATCTTTTTCGTCCGAAGCAAGGACAAAACAACTCCAAAGTTTCAGCAAACATTACAGAAATGTCAAGGTAGAATTATGGCATTTCGATATTGATCTGCTGCAAATACGATTTCAAAACGAATTGAGCAAATTATTATATTTGTACTCTGGCTGCTACGAAACGGTATGTCACATCAAATCCGTAGGCGTGTCATGATTATGTCAAGTACCCTCTGTAGTCAAGGCTCTGTAGTATTATTGTATTTGGAAAGTATTATTGAAAACCCTCCAGTGAATAAAATGCAAATAGAATATGAAATGGTATTATCCCAAAGATCTGTTGTCCTTTACCCCCTCGGTCTGGAATGGTCTTTGAGATAATGCAGAAGGCGGAATGCATCGCGAACTTCAGAAATAGCGCGTCGCTACACGATTGTAGGTGTATTTTGTGCTTGCAAGTGAATCACTGCATGCATGAAAGGCTCTGAATAGATTGTGCGTTTCTTTGTGTATAGAGAAAAATTGTATTTTCGTTTATTCCTTCCGTCAAAACCACATTGCTATCAGTAAGGCTATAATAACCAATACATTCAACATCTGGAACCAGTATACACACCCAATTCGAAGATCTAGAAACGTTAATGGAAGATCATAATTTATAAACGCGATATTCATTTCGTCATTTTCTCTTTGGTTGAGACATTGAAATTAAGTTTAGGGAATATGCGATGGCGAACTTTCTTGTGAGAGCTGTTTTTGTAATCTGTATTCTAGTCTACTTAACGTGCTCTGTACACGCTCAGCAATGCACCCACAAGCCGACATTAATAACACCGGTAAGTACATTCAACATAATTTCTTTACACAAATCTAAACCGTTAATGAAATATAGTAATATACAAGTAATTACAAATTAAAGGAAAATTAATAGTCTACGAACAAAAATAAAGATTAATTTCAAACCCTCACGCTTGGATGGGCGCATTCATTAACCGTTAAAAGATCTGATTGAGTTACAGTAATTGCAAAAAAAATAGGTAGCCATTAAAATGTTACTGACAAAGTCATGGTCATCTCATTCTTGTTCAACAATGAAAACAAAGAAGACAAAGAATGAGACATATCGAGGAAGATTGAGCTCTGGGTATCATTATTGTAGCCTGAGAACTGCTTGGTATTGAAAGCACGGCCAAGATTCTTCTCCTTTCCACCAATCGTAGAGTAGCCATCGGATACCTCCTCCAATGCTCATCAACATTTTAATGGCCAGATCGGGGCCAAATGCCCTATTTTTCGATATTTTATTTCATTTCAGAGACTCATTAAGTTTTAAAGTGCTATGCTAACCCAGGCATGAATAATATGATTCCAGCTGCATATCATTTTAAAGAATATTAATTGGCCTATGTTTATTTTGATATTATATATGAAAAGTAGGTTTAAATATTTTTTTCCTGAGTTTTGGATCGATTTCTAAAAATGAATTATGAGCAAAGTATTAATGGGCGATTTTGATGCAATGTTACTAACTAAGTCATGTTCAAAGACGATAGTTATAATATTTTTCAAAATAAATTTCGCGCATTGTATGATAAGCATTTTCCAATTGTATTTGAAAAAAACAAAAACAAGAAATTAAAATGTTGGATGACGAATGGACTGTTACAGTCGATCCGACATAAGAATAATTTATACAAAATGTATTTAGGCGTAAACCATCAGACCAAAATGCTTATGTGTATACAAATTATCGTAACCTACTCACAGGATTAATTCGTAAAGCAAAATCTCAGTATTTTAATGACAAATTTGTACTTAATAAATCTAATGTAAATTAAAGGTGGCAAACGATCAATTCACTACACAAAAGTAAGCCAGCTGAGAATTCTGTATTTAATTATAACGGGGACATCGCTGCAGAACCGGACATTATTTCGAACTCCTTTAATGACTTCTTTACAAGAATTGGTCCATCTTTAGCAAATAAAATCCCAGGTACTCAAACGAATTATTTACAGTATATAAATGATCCACCTGTTGACTCTATGTATTTATATATTTGTATATCCTACTAGGGAAAACGAAATTTGTAACATTGTGAGTACTTTTGGAAACAATAAAGCTGCAGATTTGGACGAATACAGTCCAAGAGTCATCAAACAGGTCATTATATACATTGTCGGGTTTTCGCCTCCTTCCTTATCTGAATTATTTACTGTATACTCTATGTTGAAATCATCGTTACATAATACATTGTGTTTCATATTGTACTGTTGAGAAGGAAATAAATGTTAATAAATACAAAATACAAAAAAATAAATACAATTCAATGTTTAGACCCACGTTACGCCACTGAATACTAAAATTTCAAATCTTAATAAAAATGTAATTTATCTATTTCTGTCCTCCCCGTTTATCCATAAACTCACATTCACTGCATTTGACATTGACAGTTCTAAAGTTATCCTTCCATCTTGCTTACTCATTACTCTTCATTATTTACAGTGATCTAGATTCAATTCTGCATTGTATACTTCCCACATGTTTGGTCAGTTTTGATCAAACTCGTAATAACTCAACACTCCCTTTAAGAGATCTATGAACGTGCCAAAAGGTGCTCAAGAGGTATTGTCAAATTATTGGTCTATTTGCAAAGCCGATAGCAGTCATATTTGACCAATAACCCATTGAAACGAATTACTAGCGTATAGGCATGGTTTCACAAAACCGTCAAAAGTACAAGTTTGTGAACATATCAATGAAATGTGTGTTAATCTTCATACATACGGTTAAATGGGATGTTTCAGGCGCGGATCTACGGGGGGGGGGGGGGGGGGGTTTAGGGGGTTTAACCCCCCCCCCCTTGGGCGGCCCCCCCCCCCCCCCCCCAAAAAAAAAAAAAAAAAAAAAAAAAAAGGGAAAAAAAGAAAGAAAAAAGAAAAAAAGAAAGAAAAAAGAACGCACGCTGGAGAGAAACCCTTTCAAGTGCAAATATTGTGAGAAGATATTCAACTCATCTGGTAACTTAACCAAACACATGATAACTCTGGATATAACTGTGTATTAAACTGTTACTTGATTTAAAAAGACGTTATCATGCACTGCTTTTTATGGTCTCCATTGTGTTAATAGATGCCAGGAAAACATCACTTACGGGGTTCAAATAAACACCCCAAAAAACATCGGCTCGCCGCTTCGCGGCTCGTGGACGATGCTCCGCATCGTCATTATTTTGGTCAAACCCCCCCCTTAGCAAATAGCTAGATCCGCCCCTGTGTTTACGAACTTGTATTTACGACGGTTTCGTGAGACGCTGCCCCGGTGACTTGCTAGATTGGTATGTGATAATTATTGACCGTTCGGATTATCCTTATTGGCGTTTCGTTTATTTATTTCCTTACTTTTTAATTTTGCATGAGTAAGTATAAAATCATTCAATTATGATTTCAAACACAAACTTGATATCAAACTAAACCAAATACTTATGTTACAACTACTGCTACTACTACTACTACTACCACTACTACTACTACTACTACTACTACTCAATTTGCTGCTGCTGGTATTAAAGGGAAAGTCCACCCTGATAGTGAAAGATTTAGCAAACTCCGATTAAAAATAAGATACGTCACAGATTTGCCAATTTGTCAGTTTTACTGATCGCAACTTTAAAAAGTCATAACTTTTGTATTTTTAATCGGAATTTGCTCAAACTTTCAATGACCTGTTTTTCTCATTTTCATGCTTCTCTTAAAGCAACTTAATATCAGGGTGTACTTCCCCTTAATTTAAAATCTTTTAGAATCAGTTAGATTAGGACAGATTTCCAAAGTAGCCCTGTTCAAAACACACACATGCACACGCACTCACAGTACACACATACACATAATAATAAGTCCACAATATGGGAAAGAATGATACAAATCAGATCCTTATCAAATACAGCAACAAAGCTGGTACCTAAAACTTGAATTTTGTTCTCTTGCTATCAGTAGCGGTTCTAGAGAGTTTGTTTGTTGGAGGGGGGGGGGGGGATTAGGGGCGGGGCGGTGATCAAGCCCTCCAGAAAACAGATTTGCAAGATACATGAGGACATTAATACAAGAACTCCCAACCTCCCCCCCCCCCCCCCATCCCATCGAGAAAAAATATCCTACTAGAACCGCTCCTTGTCGCTTTACGGAAATTGGGAAGAAAAGAAAACACCTATAGTATTAGGCTATGAGGTAGCATATAGAATATGCCACACAATATTACATGCCCTCTTTCCTTTGATACAGACCTGATTTCAAAGCATTTCGCAATTATATCAAAAATCGCCTCCGGGCATTTATATAAAAAATTCTATTCATATACATTTGGATATAGATGGTCGTTGAAAAGTCACCAGTACTTTGTCCCTGTGTAGAGTATAATGGTTAATAGAAATGGCAAAATGCTTTTGATATCGCACCTACGTATGGTAACAGAATAGGTATACAGACTCCACATACAATCAACAGTACGCTACGGGGGTGGCGACACTGATTGCCCCCCTCTCTTTCTAACCACGCTGCTACGTTTCATTTTAAATTAGAATTCATAACCGTTTATTATATTACTTTTCTCAAGTATCTTCCAAATATTTTGTATGCCACAAAAATAATCTCCCTGTGCCTCATACTATTCAACAAAGGATAGTTACCAACCTGCCAAGGGCATGTACACTGTGAAAAGGTTGGGCAATATTTTTCCAATACTTTGGCCAACGTTATGCCAATATCCAACTCAACCATCTATTGGGCAATATTTTGCCCTGTGGTATTGGTAAACGTAAGTACGTGCATAATTGTTTCGCATTTTGCCCAACAGCTGGTCAAGATTCTCCCAACAAGTCGGCTACCGTAGTCGGGCAGTTGAAGGGTCATATCTTTGCCCATATTTTGGACAAAATACGAAACAATTATGCACGTGTGAAGTAGGGTACTTACGTTTACCAATACGTTTTCCAAATATTGCCCAATAGATGTTTGGGTTGACTATTGGCGCAACGTTGGGCAAAGTGTTGGAAAATATTGCCCAACCTTTTCACAGTGTACCTGTATTAAAAGGGTCGTCATTGAGCCAATCAAGACCGGAACATTGTTATTTTTTAAAAGCCATTGTGTTGCACAAAGCAATCATTCCGTCAATAATTGGTGCATATTAATTTTTATGCAAAATTACACGTATGGCAAACGATCGACCGCATACAAATGCGAAGGCAGCAACCGAAGTGTTTATAAATAACCACTGAACTCCAGCAACTGAATAGTAACTGCGCTTTGTCATTTTGTTATTTTTTCCTTCAGAAAAATAGAATCCACATGGAGAAGCCTAAGACTAGCCAGTCTCGAATCCTGATTCCAGATCAGAGAATGAAGTTTCATGTGGAGTATGACAAATCCGTATTAGACCTCGATGTAGCAACTGAAATTCAGGTAAACTATATGGTGTTGGCCCAGGTGCTTAGTTTATATTATAAAAAAACCTGTCATATCGCCAAACTGACCCCAAACAAACCTACTTTTTTATACGGAGTTTTCATAAAGATATCAACTTTAATGCACAAATCTTTGTCAAGTGCCTCGTCACAAATAATTTCATTCACCTTTATAGTCAGAATGCGAATTGGAATTAAAAAAGAATATTTACACTTTTTCTTCTTCAGTACATTGAAATCCAGTAACGCCGTATTACATGACTTTATTAAGGGGATTTTTTTTTATAACGCCTAGAAATTGACGTTTGTTATATAAATATGTTCGTTCAGGTGATGTCCATGCAATTGGCCAGTCAAATGCTGAGGTTCTCTTTATTTGTAAAATAATAACGCTTAATATATTTTATAAACAATTCTACTGTTTTGTTAATGATTATGTTATTTAAAAAAAATCCTAACTACTTTCATATTTTAATCAAATTGTTTTGCTCCTTTTCGTGCTTAAATAGGGCGTTGTAGCTGAGGTGGTGGAACACGTATCGAGGATACTCTCTGTTAAGCAGGACCCCGGATTCTTTCTAATTCCAAAGTGAGTATTTTATTTTGAGGAAAGAAAAAAAAAATCGAATCATATACAGGTCAGACTTATTTCGGCCGGGTTGCCTGTAAAATGTATTCCAGCATATTTATTGTTCCAACGGGTTGATTAAAATGGCTTCACTGAGGAGTATAATGTGAGTACATAAAAGAGCAACATTGGCTCAGCCACAGAGGGGGCCCTGATGACAGTGGCGGATCCAGGGGGGGGGGGGGGGGGCGGGCCCCCACCACGGGGGAAAAACGTGTAAAAACACGTTAATTCTACCTTTTTAGAGATGGGCTCTGGGCTCCCTCCCCTAGCCTTCAATTCTCACGGATTGGGCCCCCCTCCCCTGCCGCCGGCTGAATCCGCCCCTGCCTGATGACGTCAAAGGGAATTGGAAGGGGGGGGGGGAGGGGGCAATCGTCTTACTTTTGAATGAAATGGATGAGAATGAGGTCATCCGGTAGGACAGGGTGTGAGAGGGGTTACCTTCCCCTCTTCTTTTTCCTCCTTTTTTCTTTTCCAACTTTTCGACATTAGATGGGGGCTATTTCTTTATGTATTAATCCATTTATTTATCTACTTACTTAATAATTACGTTATTCATTTATTCATAATTCACTAGGGTAGACTATTTAACAAAAGGTAGTCTTCATGGGGCCTGGAAATAAAGCACTACATTTTTCCATGTTTTAATGTGCACCGGAGCAATAAATGAATGAATGATTTATGGATGAATGTTTTTGTTTTTTGTCAGAGATTGTACCGACCCTGATAACGCTGTGTATATCGACGGTCAGTGGTACTGCACCCTGGGTTCATGCTACGCTGCTGCATGCGGAGAGGTGACCGTACCAGAAAATCTGTCAGAGGTGTGTACATTTGCCATTCTTCATGTCCCATTTGCAGGCCCCAAAAAATTAAAAGGTTAAATTCTAATGGCATTTGAAAGATAATACTAATTTAGATCTTCCCTAAAAAAGGTGGGGCTTGAAAATGTCTTCAAGTGGGAAAATAACGACTATTAGTTGTCAAATCGACTTGCTATAGAGCAAATAAGTAATAGTCTTGATTTTCAGACCATTGTACCGAATGGTCATACGTTTTATGCTGCGCAAAGATTCAATCAGTGTTATTTTGGCCATCACAAGAAGTGGGTTATTGATGTAGACAAATGCTTATGTACCATACAGCTCATTTTATGTCTGTTATTATCAAAGAAGAAAAAGACAGTGAAGTCTAGCAAATAAACGGGTTTCCTTGCATAATTTGAATATTAGGACACTGCTAACGTTTAAATTTCACAGATAGGACATACATGTCATATTCATTATTCCTGCAAAGTTCTACAGAATTTGAGGTGTGGTAAATGGGTTCCTGGTTAATTTATTCATTGGTGTCCCATTAATTATGTTAAAGGGTATTACATTTAATTTGATTTGATTTGATTTTTTTTCAGCATGCAAAAAAGTATATAGTTTTTCGATAACCATAGTAATATAACATGTGAATGTTTGCGACTATAAGCGACTGTAAGCAAAATAATGTTAGCGACAGTTTTTGCGAATATTAGCAACTATTTGCCAATCCTTTGCCACTATTTGTGAATGTTTGCAGGCGCGGATCCAGGGGGGGGGGGGCCGGGGGGCCCGCCCCCCCCCTGTGAAAAAAAAAGGAAAAAAAAGAAGGGGACAAAAAGAAGGAAAAAAAAAAAGAAGGAAAAAAAAAGGAAAAAAAAAAAGAAGGAAAAAAAAAGGAGGAAAAAAAAAGAAGGAAAAAAAAGAAGGGAAAAAAAAGGAGGAAAAAAAAGAGAGAGAGAAAGAGAAGAAAAAGAAGGGAAAGAGGAGAGAAAGGGAAAGAAAGAAGAGGAAGAAGAAAAGAAAAGGGGGAAGAAGTGATCGGGGGGGGGCGAAAGAGCCTCGCCTCCCCCTCCCCCAATAAAAAAAATAAGAGAGAAGGAAGGAAATAGAAAGAAGGGGGTATCAGTTGCAATTTTTCCGCCAACAAGTTGTGGATCGCGGTGGGGGTGGGGCAAAATGCCCTTGCCTCCCCCCGCCCCGCTAAAAAAAAGAGAGAAAGAAGAAAAAGGAAAAAAGGAGAGCTAAAAGGGACCGAAAAAAAAGGTGAAAAGAAGGGGAAATAGATCATTTGCAGTTCATCCCGCCAACAACGTGTGGAGAAGGGTTTGGGCCGAAATGACCTTGCCTCCCCCTCCACCCCCCCCCCCCCCATCAAACCTAAAAGAGAGAGAAGGAAGGGAAGGGAAAGGGAAAGAGGAGAGAAAGGGAAAGAATAAAAGAGGAGATCAAGGGAAAGAATAAAAGAGGAGAAAGAAGAAAGTGAGGGGAGATCAGTTGCGATTTTTCCGCCAACAAAGTGTAGATCGGGTGGGGGGGGGGGGGGGGCGGGGCACTGACGTATTGATCGGGGAGGGGGCTCGGGGCCCGCGGAACGGCGGGGATCGGGATCCCCCCAATTTCTTTTGGAAAAGCATTTTAAAGAGAAATAGAAGGAAAGAGAGCAAGAAAGAAGGAATAGTTAACTACCAATGTCACAACAAAAATAAGGTATACAAAATCTGCTCATCTGACCGTAATTCAACGCCTAAAACTTCTGAGCTTCCGGGGGCTCTGCCCCGGGACCCAACCAAGGGCCCTTGGGCAGGCCCCTTGATACTCATCTGACTGCAATTTAGTGCCTAAAATCCTTGATCTTCTGGGGGCTCCGCCCGCTGGACCTCACGCCAATCAGTGTCCTGCCAGTGTCACAAATAAAGTATAAAAATTTGTTCATCTGACCGTAATCAAATGCCTAAACCCCTGAGCTTCTGGGGCTCTGCCCCCTGGACCCCACTGGATGCTAATCTGACGGTAATGTAATGCTTAAAACCCCTGAGCTTCCGGGGGCTCTGCCCCCGGGACCCAACCAAGGGCCCTTGGGCAGGCCCCTTGATACTCATCTGACTGCAATTTAGTGCCTAAAACCCTTGATCTTCTGGGGGCTCCGCCCGCTGGACCTCACGCCAGTCAGTGTCCTGCCAGTGTCACAAATAAGGTATAAAAATATGTTCATCTGACCGTAATCAAATGCCTGAAACCCCTGAGATTCAGGGGTTTCTGCACCCTCGACTCCACCAGGGGCCCTGAGGCGGGTCCCTGAATGCTTATCTGACCGTAATCTGCCTTCAACCAATGAGTTTCCGGGGGCGGACAAGGTATCAAAAGATGTTCATCTGACCGCAGGCGCGTAGCCAGGGGGGCAGTGGGGGCGCCCCTCCCCCCCAAAAAAAAGAAAGGAGAGAAAAGGAAGAGGATGTATGAAGAAAAAGGAGCAGACAAAAAACATTTTTGAAAGTCGAAAACGGAAATTCGAAAATTAATTCAGACGAGGATTAAGAGTCGAGAACGCTACAATGAATCGTCTTCTTTCTCTAATGATTTAATGAAACGTAAAAGCTTCCGCGCTTCGCGCGGGAGGGGGGAAACTGTATTCAGACGAGGATTATTTTCGAGAACGGTACAACGAATCGTCTTGTTTCTCTAATAATTAAATTAAATGTCAAAGCTTCCGCGCTTCGCGCAAGAGGTGGGGTAACTGAATTTAGACGAGAATTAAGAGTCGAGAACGGTACAACGAATCGTCTTCTTTCTCTAATGATTTAATGAAACGTAAAAGCTTCCGCGCTTCGCGCGGGAGGGGGGAAGCTGTATTCAGATGAGCAGGCACGTACACAGGGGGGGGGGGGGGGGGGTTGGGGGGGGGGGGGGTGTTGAACCCCCCCTTTTTGTGATGTTTTTTTATTTATTTTTTAATTAAAAAAAAAAAAATATGCCAATGGCTGACCTAAAAAAGGTGATCTCAATCCCCCCCGCCCCAACCCCCCAACGGAACAAAATGTCAAATTTTTCAAGTTTCGAGACCCCCCGTTTATTCAGCGGCTGGCTGAGTCGTTGCAATTTTTTTGGGGGACCAACAAAAAAAAAGGTGGGCCCCCCCCCCCCCCCCCCTAAGAAATCCTGGATCCGCGCCTGAATGTTTGAGACCTTTCTCTAACTCCTGGTACTCAATGCGTCCATTTTATATAGAAACCATATGGTAACCTGGTCGCTAGCATTAGCGAATCAAAAAGAACTTCAGCGACAACGTCTTAACCGTTTGAAAAGGCTTACAACTATTTTGCAAACGCTTGCAACTGTTTGCGGAAAAATAAATTCAAACATTTTGAAAATTTCTTGGCGACGAGAAAAACTGTCTGCAAACTTTCTTGCAACCTTTACGAAACTGTTACAACCTTTTACTATCCCTGGCGAGACCCATAGTTCGCTACGTTCGCATGCATTCGCCGCTCAATGAGATACGGGGGAGTGTACCCGTAAATCCTTCGTGCTCCCGGGTACCCTACGTTTCTGATGGCCAAGAAAGAAAAATAAGCGAAAAGAAATTCACGGGGTCTATGGTCTATGTCACATGAACATTTATGAGGCTACTTGGGCATCCAAGATACCCCCCCCCCCCCACGCACCCACGGATCGGGGAGGATTATGTTATACACAAGTAGACGGGAGGGGGAGGGGGGGGGGGATAAGTCCAATGAGTAAGAGAGGATTTGGTAACTTTGTCTCAGATTCTGAAACAAAATCCTGGATTTAGCTCATGCTGCAATGACAATTATAAACCTTCAGGTCAGTCAGGAACCCCATGACTTTTACAAGCCGATCACCTGTCTGATCATCAAGATATTTATGATTGGAAATCGAAATCGAATTTGCGTTTTCCTAACGGTTTTCATAACACTACAGTTTATTGGGGAAAACGAACATGGTTAAACCGGTCACTCAAAGATTTTTTTACTTTTTTGAGGCACTTTATGATCATTTCGAAGCGCATGTATCTCAGATTTAACATTGTTAAATGATGCCTTTAAGGATATGTATTGTTTTAAATGGCTTTATTTTTAACATTTGCACAACAGCCTTGTTTTGACTGCGAGGATGACGGGACAAACTGTATAGGATTTGGAGG